>CM036566.1:50032988-50206634 GCA_020745775.1 Theristicus caerulescens | reverse complement strand
CTGAAAGGTTTCTACACAGTACATAGGACCTTCTCCCCAGTACCCCCTCAAACAGCAAGGGTGTTACCCCATATATTCCAAGGCAGCCCCAGTACTGCCATGTGGACCGCAGAAGCTGCAATTCTAAGGTGAAAGGTAAAGCAGGTAGCAGCAACAGCGAATTTGTGCAGCTAGAAAATCTATAATATTATCCATCCATGTGTGCACTTCAGTGCTTTGTAACAGGTATCAAAAAACTTCAGAGAACTACTTTCTTACGTGTACAGTAGCTGAGCCAAAGCAGATCCCTGACTCCAATCTGGTGATAGACAGGGTTATTCCTTGATCTCAGCTGTGATTTAATTGCAGCCAGTGCCCACTCTGAGGCAATTCTGTCCTTGAGCCACATGATGAAACCAAATAGCACCTTCAGTACTTCGCAGTCAGGCTGGAATTATTTCTGGCATCACACTCACACCTTCCTCATCATCCACAACTTATATGACTACCAGCACATCTGGTAAGTCTTTACTTTTGAAATCAATGCTACCTTCTTCTGGCAGGTAGGGAAATACTGATGTACCTTTTGAGAAGCCCAATTAATTTAAAGTTATTTTTGGAGACAAGATTTTCTTCTGGCAGATCACTGGTCCATCTAGGCCAAGTGTAAGCTGATCCAAAGAATTCTCAGTTAAAACTAGTGTCTGAACAGGAATGCATCAGAGCGGGTAAATGTGCATCTGAATGTCAGGTAGCTCTTCTATACATCTCAGCAATAGGGATTTGCTTAAAACTGGCCAAAAGTCAATATTAGTACTAAGTCCTCTGGAATAAAGAGTCCGGCAATAATGAAATCCCTGACAGTCTTTCTTACGTTAGCCTAATAACTAGTTAGCTAGTTGCTCTCCTTCCATTAGGCTAATAACACCTCTATTTCCCCAAAAGGCTATTAGTCTTCATCTATTAAGAGTCAGGTTTGGGGGACAGCGAGTGCAGAGAGAAGGGGACCACATCATAAACCAAAAGAAGAGAGCAGCAACAGCAAAAATATCCTAAGGAGACATTTCCCACGGACAGGGAAAAGCTACAGGGAGAGTATCCTAGGTTACCATCGTCTCCCGCTTCGCTAACAGGATACAGACATAATCCGCTCAAAGGCTGTGCAAAGAAGCTAATTCTGCAGGAACTAGCAAACTTAGCAATGGAGCGTTATTCACACATAGTAGACATTTAGTTACCCTTAAAATTTCCATATGTCATATGTATTCTATTGAAAACATTTGCACGGGGCATTATATAGGCAACACAAATATTGATTCATCTAAATTTTACATTTATAGACTTCAGAGTTAAAACTCAATTGTGATGAACACTACGGATTATTTAGGACGATCTTTACAGATTATTCACGTGCCGGCAAATCCAACTGCTGCTGTCACACTTGCTCACATCTAAAAAGCTTTCTTTTCTAGTAGCTTTCCCCTCCAGAACCATCCAAGATAGACTTTTAAAGAATGACAAACTCAACAGTAACAAAGAACTAACAGGAACAAATTTAACAGCTGCAGCATCGAAAGGACATGGCTACAAGCTCAGTGTATTTGGAGTAACAGTCCCATGTTTGTTTAAATTACACTTTGATTCTCTTATTTTCACATGCAGATTAACTGTGAAAATTCATGTTCCTCATTCTCTTGAGAAACATACCCGGTAGTTACCCCTCACTTACTTCAACAGAATCGTCCTCGCATCCATCTCTGCATTCTCATCACCAGGAACGTCAAATTTATTAGTGAGTGTGAGAGAAACCTCAGTCTTTGCTAGCATTTCCTTGTTGGGGTCATTAACGTTGCCAGACCCTTCCCCTGTCAAGCAGAAAGAGTTTATAGATTAAATCATATTCTTCACATTCTTGACTGCTAGAGCTTTGTAATTTTTCCCTACATAACAGATGACGGAAAAACAATGCTGTTTCCTATACTGTCAAAAAGACATTTCAAAAGCCAAAACCAGCTTTTTAAAACATCATCTTGAATATGTTACAGACTTTTTCTTCACAAATCTCAGAGAATGTGCTGGCCAGAAAGGCCACAAAATCACTAGTTCGTATGCCTTCAAGATGTATGTGTATTCTACACTGTATCTCAGCATCTCTCTCTCTACTGAGAAGAGTAGCTGACCTGCCAAAAATGCTTTATAAATAAAATGTCCATGTCCTCATTAGAATGAATTTTCCAAGCTAAGAGTGAAGCCCTTGTTGGCAACTGAGCTTGTAATCTTCTATTAAACAAAGTAAGCTATCCTGTCAAAAGGAATTTTTCTTGATCTAATTGTGTCTGAACTTTCATCAGAACAGTTGTTCAGATGCTTCCTCTCCCATCCCCCCTTTTTAAAGGGCTGCAGAAAGATTAAACTCTGACATATTAACCACATCGATACAATGCACAGAGGAGAAATGAAATGGGGAAGGAGGGTAAGTTCTAGTTAAACTCAAGGTCTAGGTTCACTCAGATAACACTTCTTATGTTCTGTTTTTTGCCAGTGCCCGGAAGAAAACGTACTAGCAATCATTCCTTTAAAAGGTTCCAATCTTTCTCATCAAGTGACTTCATGATAAGCATTTTGCTGTCAAAGCATCCTCTCCAAAAACTGTGCCTCTTTGCCCCCCCCCGCACCACACACTAGATTTCATGCTTCAAATAGCTGCAACATAGAAATCAAGGAAGGAGAGAGGCTTGTGCAACTTTCCAGTGTTTGTTATATCCTGAAGCAGTGAACCATGGCTCATGTTTTTAGAAAAAACTTTCACAGGTGAGTAAAGTCAGTTCCTTCCTCCCCCAGCCAGAAGAAAGAAGATAAAATTCTTAACTCTAGAGAAAAAACTCTAAAGGAGGGGAAAAAAGTTATTTGTCCATAAGCCAAAGATGCCTATAGGGACACGCATCATTTAATACACTTATTACCACACTCTGAAAGGAATGCATACAGATCTCCAGAACAGAGAATAGATCTTTGCAAACAAGCTGGGATGGACGGACACACACAGACACACACACAGAGAAATGGCTCCGTAGTGGAACAAAGAAAACATGTCAAAATACCCGTCTGTCTTCTAGAAACTTCTGGAGTGGGGTGAGGTGAGGGGGTTAGGGAGGAGAAAGAGAAGAACCCGTTTTTTTCAGGGTAACAAATTCTGCAGTCAGAGAATACACTGGAACAAATCTGCTGCTGCTTTTTAGAGCGCGTCCTCCCAAACGACCTGTGATGATTCCTTAGATAGTTTCTTTACTGCACTTCAAATCATTTAAGGTAATATCACATATTTCTTAAGTACAATAAACTAGACCACCTATTAAGGACTCAATTGTAGGAACCTCTCCGAGATCGTCCAGCAGCTCGTGAATTGGATCATTGTGCTCAGGAGCAATTGCATCTTGATGGTCCAAGAGCAACTAGATGAACAGAAAGAACATTTTGTTGTTAATTGTACATTCTTTTCTAGAGAGTAAAATTACGTTACTTTGAGCTGGTATCTTTTAGAAAAAGATCTTATTTCACTGAACTCCAAAGCAGCAATATCAACATTCAAAGCTGTGCCATTATCACATACTCAAATACTTTCAAAAGAAACTTAGAGAAGCCACAAGCAAATGACTTAATTCTATAAACCAAGAAGCTCTTGCACACTACAATCAAAAGACAACTTTCAGCCTTGTATTTGGTAACTTTGCGTTTCAGCCAGAAGCAGCATTTTCTTTGTAAGCACTGCTTCTAAGGAGCAACTGTGACCGATGTATACTTACAGTGTGTGTATTGATGATTTCACCAATAGAAATATAAATAACTGGTTTAGTGAGAGTCACCAAGTCAGAATATTCATCAATATTAAATTTATCCTGCAATTCAGGAACCTCACAGGCAGCCTGAAAAAAACGTCTTCAGAAAAAAGGAGAAGAAAAGAAGAATCAGTAGGATTCCGAGAGTCATGTGATGTATCAAGAGCATTAACTCCCCATAACAATCCCAAGCATAGTGTCTCTTCTTTAAAGTATGGTACATTACGGTACACTACAATTTGTCAGCTTTAGTTTAACACATCAGAAGTAACCCAGTAAATTGAATTATTGATATTGGCCATGTTGACATTGGCTCATTTTCAGCATTCACAGGACTGGTCTATTGCTCCAGTGACCTTGTTCACACATCCTCCTGCCTCCACTGCAGTAACACCCCTTGCTCCCAGCAATCTCTGGTCGTCTTTCTTCCAAAACACGAGAGAGGTATAAGATGACGATTCTTGAACAAAAGCTTAGTTCAACTCTATGAACAGCTAAATGCCGACCTGCTTTATTCCTGAGCACCACTGGGTTTTCATGTGGAGCCAGGGTTCATATGGCACAGAAGAATGTACGTCCATTCTAGTTGTCCACATCCAAAGTATCACAATAAACATGTGTAAAAGCAACCTTTATTCTGGAAGCTCCTAAGTCAAAATACGTGACTTCACAATCTCATTAACATACAATGTATCGCTCATAAATTCCAGGTACACATTTTATCTACTCTTCTCACTGATGCTTATGGCAGTCTGGAGTGCAATCTCTTATTTTCAACAGACCGCATATTTGACAGATAGAATTTATCGTATTTAAAAGTTATTATTATCCCTTTTTACTTGCAATGTTACCTGCTGCCAAACTTCCCAATTTAATTAGCTAAAGTCTTCTACCTGAATTTCTGGTATGACTGCGATAGGTATTCATTAATGATGCTTAGGTGTGCATTGTCTCCCATGAACATCTTATTGGATGCAGCATGCTGCAACATCTTTGCAATGGAACCAAGGTTTCTGCGTTGATCCGTGGTCAGCTGACCTCCAGCTGAAAGATCAATGATGTCAAACGCATCTGGTGCAACAATGGCTGGATTCATGTAGCGATAATAGAGTAAGTTGCCAACAATCTGGGAAAAGTTGAGCAGAGAAGAAACGCATCAAGAAACAATGGTATAGGACCCAACTGAATTTTACAGAAACTACTCTGACTGTGCTTTGATAAATTATTTTCTCGTAAGCCAGAGGCCCCTTCCAAGATAAAGGTTCTGCTGTGCTGCTGTATACAAGCACATACTATCCCACAGAATCTACAGTGTTAAAAAAAAAAAAAAATCATTAAGATGCAATAGGATGGTCAACACGAAGAGGGAAGACTGAGCACTACTAGCCACAGGACAATACAGCAGCAGATATTCCTATGCATAAAGACTTAAAACTTTAACTTATGAAAATGTATGGACAGGAGATATTACAAGTTACCAACGGACTACTCATACGAGCATGAGACAATCTATCAGGAGAATTAAACATAATTGAGTTAGTCTAACAGAGGGCAGAACGATCACAGTATAGAGGAACCCAGTAACGCAGTTTCAATATGGAACAAGAACTAGTTCTTAGAAAAGCGTGCAGAATCGGCCACCATCTCTGTCAAAGCAAAAATGGTGAAGAAGCACGGCACACCAAGGAACTAAACTGAGGAAACTACTTTCCATTCCTTCTCCAAAGCCCTTTTCTCCTTCAGAATAATTCTTCAATAAGCCAGCAACATTTTTCAGGCACAGACCCCAGTTAAAAGTTAGCGAGAGTAACTGAGAAACCATTTAATCCAGAGGTAAGAAAATCAGAAACACAGAAGATGAATCGCATTTGATGCTTCAAAATCCAATTTACCTAGTCAAATGTGACCAGCAATAAACTTCAAGGAACTAAAAATAAAGATGTCACATTATCCATACGCTCACAAATATACTTCTAACCTGTATTTGATATTTTGCCAAAAGTAATTCCAGCAAAGAAAAGGAATTAACCCAACATGCTGATGTAAAGCAATAGTTCTCACACTGCACGCTCTAGTATTTTCTGGTGGTTCACAGAAATTTGTAGAGGGCCAAGTCACCAAATCTTGGCTTCACCTGCTTGCCACATGACTTAAGTGCACGGAAGAAATCGGGGTCTAAAGAAACAGCTGAAAACAGAGAGAAAAAATCTAGCCATTGCTGAGCAGCCCCAGAAATTATTAACTGCTTTCAGTGAGGTCATGTTTTTGACAACCGTTTCATGCAAGCCCCTGCTGTACTCTCACAGATTACGTTGTGGGATGACAACAGTCAAAGCTGTTTACTACCAGTAATAAGAAAACACATCTGTGAAAGAAACTGTATTAATAACTGTCAAACTTGCAGGAGGAGGTGAACAGTATATTATATGGGTAGCTTTGGTTGCTAAAAAAATCTATGCGTAGTCATTGCATGCAACTGCAGTTTTGACTTTCACGTGGACAGTTACATTGTTTCCATGAGGATTAACAAAAACTGCAGTTTTCCACCTAAATTTACAGATGGAAGAAATGAATTCACCTGCATAGAAAGAATCGATGTCTCAGAATGGGAAAGCACAGAACTAGAAGAGAGAAGAAAACAGCATTCAGATTGGTAATTATTTTGTAACGAAGCAGAGGCAGAGAAGTTTAAAGAGACATTGTCAAGTATTCTAAGATCCAAACTTTGCTTTATTAACAAGCAAAGCATTCATGGACATAAAGGCCTTCACAATTGTCAAAAGCCGTAAAACCAAAAGAACTTCAATGAAAATCCCAAAGCTATAGTCATCTGAGAGTGCCTACTATTAGGATCTTTTTAGTTCTCCAAACCTACTGACATGCAAAATACAAAACTGGCTAGACATCATGGAAAGTGACTCTCTACATACTGTCAAAATATCCTAGAGTGTTACAGATAGGGGAATTACAAATATCTGAATTTTGCATAGACTTTTTAACTTGACATTGTCTCTTTAAGAAAGGAGCAGCTGGCTGTAATCATACCAGCAAAACCAAGGTTTACTTTCTAGGAGCAAGAGCACCCCAAGTCAAGAAACCTAAAGGACCAAATGCCCAAGGTATTAAAAGCAAAGCAGAATCCACAGGATACCTCCTTCTGAATAATGTATTACATCTCAGGTGACGTACATGAAGCTAACAATCAAAAGCCCAACGTGAAACATTTTCTATCCATAGAAGTAAATAAATAAGCTTTATATAGGTTTACATCCACTCCTCTCCACACATACACTCAACAAAGGAGAAGAACGAGATGTGCTTGCCACAGCCAATTTGGCTGACAATTATTCACAAAAGTGTCCAGATCCTCACCTTAAGAAGCTCATCCTCGCCAGCATCAGGAAACTTCTCATGCAGGGAGTCTTTTAGTACCTTGGCAATGAAACGCATTCCATAACTTCGAGAGAAAGAAAAGGGCAAGTAAGACTGCTGCAAGCGTGAACCCACCAACAGCTTTCCCAGGGATAATACTGTGATACACCAAACTCACGGGATTTTGTCCACTGAACTAACAATGGCAGACAGGAACTTGTCTGTCACTGTCCTCATGTTTCTGATTGAGGCATCCAGGCGCGTCCTCACCTCTTCGTGATTTAGAGCTTGTTCAGGTGTAACATCGTATGGCAGTTTGCTATTTGAAAGAGTCAAACATGTGAAGGTGAGTACTCCTCAGGCTAGCATATTGCAAGAATTTCTAGCTTGACACAGAAACAAACTTATATTCACTTGGCTGCCAAGAGCTGTGCATTGCCTTCAATTAACCTTTTAAGCACTGGAAGAGCTGAAGACTTCTTGCTTCTACTTCCTCTACTCTCCCTTACAATGGCCACTGTGAGAAATGGCCCAGCTAACTCAAAACTCTATCTTTTTTACAGCATGCACACTAGGCAAAAAAGTGCCATCTGTGACATGTAGCGGTACTTCAGGCTGCAAATAAATTGGTGAAAAAGCAAGCTACACATTTGAATATGAAGATGATAAAAGCTTGGACACAAGCCAGAAGCTAGAACAGTATCCATAAAAGTGATATAACGTGCTGTTGGCGGGAAGCAGTGCCAAATGAGTAGTTACGTTTTCTCCATCAGCTGAAATTACTGCATAGTATTCAAGTGAAGACAGACTGATGAAGCAGATAATTTATAAAAGCATCTCTTAAATCTCATGTAAAGAGAAGGACCTGAACATACATCTTTGCCTGCATTTTTAACATGTCCAGAATTTTGAACCAGACGTATGGCAAAATATATGACTGCGGATTGCTTTGAATAGTGAAACTCACTATTTGGTGGGTGGGTTTTTTGGGTTTGGGTTTTTTTTGGTGTTTTTAAGTATGTTTAATTAACAAAAAAAACCCCCACCAAAACAACAAACCCACAACACAATAGAACACAATAGAAACCTCACGTTCTAGCAAATCACATGCACTGGAAGAAAAAGAAACCAGAATGACACAGAACCATCTAGCACAATCCAATTGACATCAGTGGCTGATACTAATTAGAAAGGTGTTAGGACTAAAAGGACTGCAATGTCATGCTTCTCCTCCAGCAAAAGAGGTTTTGTTGGCTTGCAAATAGTACCTAAGTTTGCACAGGCTATATACGACATGAGCAGAGACTGACACAGAACTTATTCCCAAATACTTTTTCTTGCCATGATTTCTTTTAGGTTAGAGGGCATCTCATAGCTAATTATCAAGTCAATATTGAGCATTTCTTCTTCAATAAAGAGCTTTTCTTCTTCCATCTCCTAATGAGATTCCCTTTCAATACCCTCAGCACCATCGCCAGAACATGATCTTTAGAACTCGCATGAAAGCCATCTTGAGGAGATGGAAAAGCCGGTATGAGTTGGACAGATGCATGCAGTGAAGCCAAGGATGGTTTGAAATGATTAACTGAGCAGTGCGAAGCAGCTGAGCAATGTTTAGAAAAACACAGTAGTAACAGTTCCCATACCTGGCCTCGCCGGTTTGAGATTCCATCTGGTTAACCCAAGACTTGTAAATATCCACCGGATCAGTTTTGATATTGAGTGATTTGTCATCGATGATTTCCTTCACAACCGGTGCCAGGATCTGCCTCAGAGCATTCTGACCACGGGCACCACGGTTGAAACTTACCACCATTTTAATAACAGTAGGATTCCCAGTCACAATTTCATGTATTTGGTCTACTTTTGATCTGAAGAAGAGAGAATCTATATGAAATATGAGGTACGCATAATTCTGTCAGCTTTAGATACATTTCTCGGCATAAACCAAACTGTTAAAGAGCATCACACTCATGAAGAGGCGATGGATTTGTACTAAAATCTCAATACAGCAATAAACTACAGCACTGTACAAGAACAATACTGGAACACTTCTCAAGACAGACAAGGCAAGAAACTTATGACCTCTGTTTGGGAATTCCAGTGCAACTTGCCAGTAGCCATCTCAATGACAATTAATGCAAATCCAACTGTACATTCTATTTGAGAGCACAATTCAAAAATACAAAGGAAACAGAGCATGTTTTGTGTAGAGAGGAAAAAGAACAGTAGGTTTCTTCCGGTATTTAAATAAGAAAATGAGCAATTGACAACAAAAGCCTCTCCTAGTATACCACTGTGAAATACAGCAGCAGAGAACGAAGCATCTACATTTCCCTGGACTACTATTCCAAGCATGAATTTAAGGGAAAAAAATCTCTTCTAGAAGTTGTTATTTGTTTCAAGGCATATATCATCTTCATGCTTAAAAAGCATTCCAAAGAATGCTTAGAGAGTAGTTCCTCAAAAATTTTATTGCACATTCTTCTTCACAGCAAGTTGTGCAGCTCTGCATTGTAAAGAACTGAAGCCATGTAACACCGAGCTCCTAAGGCCCAACTGATCAAACAAAACATGCCTGAGGACAGACAGAGTCCCTAACGCTGACAGTATGTAGAAATGCCAAACAATAAAACCTGTTTCAGCCTCCTCACTTTTGGAAATCCAGAGAGCTTAGTGTTAGCTTTCTCTCTGGCTTGTAAAGCCTGAGTCTGCAGTTCGTTGGAGGTGTTTATAATCAGACACTGGAGAATTGAGATTAGACTGAATTTTACAATGACTTTGCATCAGATTAAAAGTAGTTGCCATGTTGAGCAGCGAAATCTTGACCGAAGTAAAAAGCCCTCACCCTCAATGGATATACTCGACTCTTCCTTTATAGACTACATTAAGAACAGATATGAAATGGGAAGAGGACAATGAAGGGACAGTTTAGCATTATCTGCATATTAGCATGAGACATTACGTGAAAACTGCCTCAATTTGAGAAACTGCCAAAACTGATTTAACAGCAAGAAATGTGCCGTATGCTACCACGTACTTGATCTCTTCCTGCAATGCTGTTTGGAAAAGCCGCAACAACAGGTATTCCTCTCTTTGATTGGATGCGTAGTTATACAGCGTGAAGATGACAGAATCCATGAACTTCGTGGATTTGTTTTGAGGCATCTGAAAAATCAGCTTGGCCAAGTAGGTTGGGTTAGTCTACAACAACAAGAAAAATTACTTAGTGTGTATGTCCACACAGGCCAGTGTCGCTAAGAACTATGGTGGCTCAAAACTACAGTGCCTAAGCAAAGACTGTGCCAAGACACATAAGCATCTATGACAAGAAGTTACCGAGAAGCGTTAGCAGCTCTTACCTGAAGTAAGTAGAACAGATGCTGATAGGCTTCCAGCTTTTCTCTCTTCTCTTTGCTCAAAGCTTTCAAACCTCCCCTTTGTTTGTTCAGCATCATCATATCAGAGAGCTGTTCCTTGTTCTTCTTGGTAAGTTTTTTGCTATGAGAAACAACATCCTGGAAAGAAAGAACAGGGACAGATTCCACTCTAAGTATTTTATAATAGGCAATATTGGATAACAGTTGCATCTGAGAGCCCACTTCTCTTGTACGTGGGAAGGCAGGGCCCAGGTATGCCTGCGGCTATTGAAGTGAAGCATTATTTGCTATGGCAGCAATTTCTCTGACTGGAAGTACATGCTCTGCTTTGTCCCCGACTTCCTGAATTTGTCCAAAACCATAGAAAGGTTAGTCACTCTTGGCAGCAATTACTAATCAGAGCTGGTAGCATCCTGAAGATGCCTGAAAATGTTTTCCTTTTTAAATTCGGCTTAAAACCTAAAAATCCTGTTTCATACTCAGCTAGCTCGCTACCTCTACATACTCCGACAGCAACGTCACTTTTTGCTGCAGGCACCAGCCCAAAAGCTGCAGCCTCCTTCCGAGATTCATTTCACTACACCAGTTGAGTTTTTACACTGGGAGCAGCCTAGTGTCATGCCATCCAGGACCAAATGAAAAGCTGACCAGAACTTCAGCTTGAAAAAAAGACAATGCTGTATGAGGAAGAGCTTTTTGTTGTGAAATTAATCACGTCAGCCAAGTGATAGAGGGGGGCCTCCTTTAACCAACAAACACCAAGTGGCACGAGCGTGTCTCCTGCCTCTGAAATCACCCCCCTCGCTGCAAGCTTGTGGCGTGTCACTTGTTTAACCACAAAGGAGCAACAAAACAGAGTTCTCAAAGCCTTCAAACACACGATATCTGTTGCATTCATCAGGTCACAATAGTCTGGTGTTTGTTTATCTTTTTTAGCTTCAGGTCTTATTTCTTCTCCTCCTACAGTTTTCTTTCTAGGGATACATACTAAATTAGTGGCATGGAGTAAGAACGTACTGGGAGTAAAATCTGCGAGTCTGGGGCGTTTTCCGCTGGGCCTGAGCAACTGACATCCAAGGCCAGGAGCTCTCCATGCTAACTACCACTGGGCTCAGTTCAATCTGCAGTTCGTCTCCCATCAGCGCATTTCCTACCTGCAATGTAATTTTGTTTTTCACTAGCAGCCCAATTTTGATGTCCATGAGATTGAGGTCATTTTCCAGTTGCTGATTGGATCGGATCAAGGTTACAACTTCCTCACGCAGTTTCATTAGCTCAAGCTCCTCCTGAAAATCTTGGTCACTCTGATCGAGCAAGTGGACAAATTTCCGAACCACAGCCATAGGTGGGTTTTCAGCATTAACTAAAAATAGGCAAGAAAACATTAGGGGACAGGAAACAGAAGTAAATATATTCCTTATCTATGTTTAAACAGGACATCAAGGAGCAACCAGAATAAAATTAGCACTACCATGTCTAAACAGCTTCTAACATTTTGAATTTCTTGTTTTGAGTAAATCATGAGAGAAGCAAACAGTAAAGAACAAAGTCAATATCAGCCTAGGGCAGTTCACACTGCCAAAGTTAACTGCAAAGCAACGGTTCTATTTTTCAGCTGCAAAAGCAACAGCTGGAATCAAGTTTTCCTTCAGCCTCAAGAACTACATACTGTCTGCACTGCCCTACCAACTTCATCCCAACCGCTCTTCAAAACTGTCTTGATGTTACAGATCACGCTAGCAACATCCCGTGCAAACCGAGATTCGAGGCACATCAGTTTTATCCTCTTGGCAATACTTACTGAGGGTTTTGTAGTCTTCTCGTGCTTTGTTTGCTCGGATAAAGGCTTGGATTTTTATAACATCATTTATCTAGGATTAAAAAAAAAAAAGCGCACACTTGACCTCATTTTGGAAAGAATACAAAAGTCAGATACTGAATTCATTTAACAAGATAGGCTCTTACATGGTTTCTGAAATACTGCAGACGATCTCTGTAACGTCTTCTGGCTTGATACATCCTGGTCATTGACTGAATCTATAGAAGGGTAACCAAAATACTCAGATAAAAACCTTTCCTACAAAGTTCACTACCCAAAAGGTTTACCAAAAAAGTCAGCAGGGAGCCTTCACTACCTTCACTACTTGGTCCTTTTGTGCTCGCAGGTAATCCAAACGGATTTGATATGCCTTCCTCTGCTTGTAGCCGCGCCACTGGGACTGAAAACGGAAAACAGGAGCACTGAGTTTACTTTTCTAATTACAGAGAAGTAATTAAAAATCTGAGCTTCTTTCTGCTCCTCAGCTTCTGACTTCTCTTTTGGCTAAGTAAAATGTGAGGGAGACATGCTTATCTTATCAAGAGATACACAGTGGGAAGCATTAGCTATTTCACCAGCTGTAATCATGAGAGACTTGAAATCACCCCATGAAGAGCCTGTGCCTTCTGAAGCACAGTTAGAGATCAAGGATATAGCTAAACAGTCACGTTGACAGAAACTGTTCTGCGTGAGGATCATGCATTAAATGCTGCTGCTGGTGAGAACAGTGATGTAACATTATAAGCCTTCAGAGCAGACTCACTGCTACTGATACTTGGAACAGAAGTTAGGCAGGGGGTTGGTCTACACTTAAAGGTAGAGAGTTTTATTTTAATGAGCTGGGAGTGGTTTTGGGGGTTTTGTTGTGGTTTGTTCTTTTTTTTTTCCCCCAAATATGTACACAGAGTGCGTGCTACTTATGCAGAAACAAACACGCATATACTGCTCAAATAACAAAGCGGTAATAGGGTGCAAAGCATCTATTTCATTTGCACACATTTCAATTACAACACCAGAGAAAGATTTTTTCATTCTTCTCCTGCAACTGTGCCCAACCTCACGCTGAATTATCCCACCATCTCCTTCAGGTCCTCAATCCTCCAAATCCCTGGACAAATTTGAAGAGAAGAATAATCTTACTCAGAAATACTGAAAACCATGTTGTTTCTCTTCAATTCATGAGGAATCACAGCAGTAATTCATCACATGGTATTATCACCATAAAGACATACAAGACACTTCATACTGCCCTATTCCCAAAACACTGAATCTGATAATAAAATGATAGGTAAAGCTTCCTCAAATAAGTTTTTCTCTCTCCAATTCTGCCTGAGAAGACTTCATTGATTATATGTGACATGGAAAAGTAAATAATATACCAAAACTCTTTGGGAGAAGGAAATGCCTTCAGAAAATTTGCAAAATGAGGTGAAGACAATTGTGTGCTGTAACTGTTGGAATTGAACAAAACCTGTCAATAAGCTTGTGCATAGAAAACAACTGCAGAGTACAAGTTTCAAACATAATTAAAGGATGTCATTACCTGAATGCAAGTGATTGCTGGGACTTGTTTCTTCAAAAAATTCATTCTCGAGTTTGAATTCTTGGCGAACAAGATATCTCGACAGCAAGCCTGAAGTTTTGTAATCAGGTTCTCATTGGCCAGCCATAAACTGCTCTCGGTTGTACGCCCGCAGTGACTCAGATATGGTGGTCTGGATTAATGTTTATGGTAGGAAGAAGAAGCCAGAAAAAGAGAATGGAGATACAAGAAGAGGATGTTACATCAGCTTTCGTATTGTGCTTATGGAGAAACTTCCACGTTGCCTTTTCAATACACAGCAACACCATGGTCCTGCACCCTTTTACAACAGATGAATTTTTCTGAAAGGGACAAGGAGTTTTTTGACACACACAATCTGATGATGCCCCTGTGAAATAAATGAGTTACTAAGCTTGTTAACATGACTACCAGCCTTGAAGCGTTCTCATCTTAGAGCTGCATTAAGGATGGGAATGGTAGGAACATCAACTGTTTCAGAGAAAGAAATGTGTTATCTACCTACCTGTATCTCCCTCCCGTGACAGCTGGCTGTCATTCTGCACAAATTCCGCTGGTTCATCCCATCCTCCCTCTTTGGTCCGCAGGTTATGATAATAATGATAGCCTCTCTCTCACCCAGTGTTTCACCCATTCACTGCCATTGCCCCCTAAGAGCAGAAACCGCAGTTTAAGTCTCAAAACAGACAAGTGTCTTATATTTCCTGCATACAAATGTTACAACTAGGAAATCCACATATACAGATGTTCTTTCCTCCAAGTAAGAGAAGGAATGTTTCTGAGTTCGTAAGGACCTCATCTGAGAGCTACCTAACACAATGCATTCTACAAAGTGGAGAACATTCTACTATTCACTTTTTTTTTTTTTTTTAAAAAACTTTAGTGTCACAAAGGACCCACAATTGCCACCTGTAACACAAGACTTCTCCCCAGAGGGTTTTTTACCTCTGGTTCCAATTCCACATGCCATAATCTTGAATTTATTTCACTAACAGCTAGGCTACTTTAGTTCACGCAGCAGCCGTTTTTCTTCTCTTTGACTTCTGACAGCTCTCGCTGGTACGTCTCAGCACATTCTGGATGGACTCCGTATAGCCCCACATCCGGTGAACGCAAGGCACTCAGGGTCTGGCTAACATCACCACGGTCTACTGCTTCATTAATGGCCAGAATTCCTAAGGAGACTTTGATAACACAAGGAAGCAGGTTACCTTTGGCATTCAGGGCCTCAGTAACTCACAGTAAACACAGAACGACAGAATAGAGCAGGGCATACATGAACACACACTTAGAGTTGGGGGGGGTGTTTATACACAAATTTTAAGTGCGTATAAATACAAAATATAAATAAAGATCAATCGGACAACTTGCAGTATAGAGGGTCCCTTCAGTACAGGGTGTCCAAGCATACATGGTACTCGCACCTGACAGCACAATAATTTGTGTGCCCTGAGTCCCAGTATGGTGCCTGATTTACACCAATATTTATACCACCCACTACACACAATGTTTTAGGCTCTACTCTGACATCGTTTTAGTTAAGGCAGTTTCTTCTGGCAGAGCCAGTCACAACTCAAAAGGGGCCTTTTCAACAACTAGTGACAACCATCCATCCCTATTGAAAAAAGTACGAGTAGTTTGTAAACAAGTCAAAAACCTGATTGGGGAAAGAGGGGCAGAGGAAGAGAAAAAATAACAACAACACGTCATTCCAGGCTACTCCAGAACTGCAACTCAAATTACAGACATATTCACAAGGGCAACAGGAATCGCACTGACAGAGCAAACGTGAAATAACGGGAATTTTCAGCACTAGGTAAGACTGCAAAAATGTCTGTTCAAACATGGATAGAGAAGGGTATCTGAAGATCTTATTCAGGCTTAAGGGCACATACTTTAATCCTGCTTTTGACCAAATGTTCCTTGCATGACATTCAAGCTGCTGCCTGTTGCCAAAGTGCTCAGGTGGTGGGAAAATGGTGAAAAAATTGCACTGGTTACTGCTGGGAAACAAAACAGTAAGATGAACAGGGTAAAGCTCTGCCCGTACTCCCCCCTGCCTTTTTTTTTTTTTTTTTTTTTGGCAGTTTGACAGGGAATTCACTGACCAAATAAATGTCATTAAAAACAAGCTGAACTAGGCCATAGAGTTCAGACAAACTCATTGTGTCTTTCGTTAGAAAGCTTTTTATGAACCTCTTGTTTTTACTCTATGCTAAAACATCTACAAATAAAGAATACAAATGGGACCAGGCACAAATATAAAAGCAAGCTCATTTCTGCGCCAAACAGAGTGACGGATGAGAGGAATCAACCATGCCCAGAAACTACGTATCTGATACAGAGATTCATTAAGAACTCCTGTTCTCAAAGCTGTGCTAACTTCAGGGCCTTGTCCTGACCGAGTTTGGAAAACCTCGAAGGACAGAGACTCACAGTGCCTTTGGACAACTTGTGTTCAGAAGGCACCAGAGAGATTCCAGACTCAGATTAAACTTTTCAGTTTCCAATACAGTTTGCCTATTCAAAGCAAAATCAGAAGGGGACTGACTGTGCATCTTTGGATATAACTTTAAGTATCAGGGCCTAACATCAAATCCGAAGGTTTGGAAGCAGAAAGTAAGACATTTTTATCAGCACACCAGAGATGAAGAAACAGAATCAAGAAAAATATAAGCGTGACTATAAAGAAAGAAAACAATCAGTTTACTATACTATACAAATCAAGCAAAACAAGCAGACAGGTGCAAATGTTGAATGTAAACGGAAAAAATAGACATTTAGAGTAAATGCAAATAGAACAATATCATATTTTTAAAATGTAATAAAAACAAGCTCTCTGAAGCATGAGGTACCCAGCAAACAAACAGCCATATACAGAGAACAGGCAATTAGGAATACATCAGTAGACTTTAAAAACCCTAACTTTTTGTTAAAGTTTTCTCCAAGAACAACAACAAAATCAACCCCAAGCACAAACCAAAACAAAAAACTCAGGTTAAGCAAAGAGTAGTAATTACTTCGTTGTCTCTGGAAACAGAAAAGAAATCATTATAAAGACTGGATTAACGATGGGTGGGCCAGTCCACCTACGAACTGCGCTAAGGAGCAAAGGTGGATATCACTGAGGTGTATTATTGTCTGTATTTGAAAAAGGATGTGAGGTAGTCTAGGAAATACTTACTAAGAAAATGAACGAGACAATAGTATGCCACCCAAACAAAAGGTAATGTGCACCAGAAAACACCATTAAATTGTGCACTGTAAACATTCTATACAAAACTAACCACCCACAGACACACACAATTAGTTGCAAATGACAAACTATTTGATTAGAGATTTGCCCAATGAGGCAACATGGGTCACATGCAAAACTGGAAAAATGGGCAAATCCCCCCAAAGGATAAGAAATTTAATATTTGAAAGAATCTGACATTCACTCTTCAAAAGAAAAATTACTACACCAGAAGAACATAAGTGCATTTGATTTCCTTTGCCACATTTACATGACATTTCTAGCTCCCAGCCTTTCCTTAAGTAACCAGTATTTGGTTGATAATGGGGATTAATTGCGATATTGTTGTGACATACTTACATCTCTCGGACTCCTCTGTGTCCTTGTTTAGCCCTATGAATCCCATCCTGAATTTCATCTAGCCAAAGTACAGCCGTTTCATCCTGCGTGTCTGAAGAGAATACAATGAGAAAAATACGCACCAGTGTGAGGAGAAAAGTATCACTATTTTTGCAAAGTAAAATAACCCATACTCAACAATAGCAATACAGGCAGTTTTCTGTATCGGAGGGGGAACAAGAATTTTTCAGTCTTTCTAATTGACTCCAACACAAGGACATCATGTGCTATTTGTGACTAGTAGAGGACTGCTTATGGCATTACCAGACTCAGTACCTCCTCCCAGTCAAAAGCTCTTTTCAGGAAACAGAACGAAGAATTCTGTCAATGGAAATCACTCTGATAAGCAAAGAGGAACACAAGGCCAAGGACTTGGTACTGTGTTTAGTCCTAAAAGCCATACTTGCTAAGAGGACGTGACTTTCCAGGAACACAAGTTAGTCCCTTCGACAGAACACAGCTACAAAGAGTTCTTAGAACAAAAAGCTGCCGATGCACATCTGTGCACAGAAGCTAAACGCTCTCGGGTAACTAACGCCACAGCAGGCTGTTCTTGTCTCTGCCCACAAAAGTTCACAAGCCTGTATAAACCAACAAACCAAAAAGCTTTGTGCATATTGTGGCTGGGTGTACACGCACAACAGTCAAAGCCACATTTTAAGTCTTTGGTTTAATAGATTGCTCGTCAAGGAGCAGTGATCACACAGTGTCCTGGTATTTTGGCTGGGATTTGAAGAAATCTTATCAACTAACGTTACATGGCAGAAATTCAAGAAGAGGAAAGAGACAAGTGTTTAGCAAGTCCCAAAATATACATAAAGAACAATAATCCAGCCGGTTGCCAAGCACAGCTTCTCCCCACCCACGTTTGCCTTCTGTAGGTAAACCTCACCGAAAGAAATGCTAAGACACAACCTGCCACCCCTCTGACAACTCTCCTCATACAAACAGAATGCAGGGAAACATTTACTGCTGGGATGGAATAACATCACACTGCACAAAAGGAGCCACTATTTACAGTGTTCAAGAGCTTTAGGGGCAGACTGAAAATGAACATTTCCTTACATGCCATCCACATTTTTCCCCACTGTTTTTCAGTGGGTCTGAACTCAATGATATTTCCTTCAAGAGGACTAACATGGTTCTTTTCACAGGGCAGATTTCATCTGAAAGCCTGGGCAGTCCCACAAGAGTACCCAGCAACAGCAAAATCCTTGTCCAGGGAGTGGGGGAGAATAATCAAAGAACGTCCTCTACTTAATCTCTACCATCAGAAGTCAACCCAAAGACTACCAAAACCATCCTGTGCTTTTCTATGGATTAGTGTTGTCAGGGCTTTCCGGAAGGTACACACAGTGCACCATACTACAGGGGGTCTACTGTTTTTCTCTCTCTCCACTCATCATCTGAGGAAACATGCATCATACAGCGCTCCCCGTTCACATCAGCAACTGAACAACGTCCTGTGGTGAACTACAATCCCTCTCAGCCCTAAGGTACAGAAATCACTAGTTAGTAAGTAACAGTTGACTTCAGACAGTGACTATTTTTCCCCACAATGTTAGTTTATAATATGACCTTTCAATTTCTGAAATTACTGCCATGCTGCTGGGAGAAGTCCTAAGCTGAACATATGCCTAAATAAGGTAATTTCACACCAAGTGAGAAGTTACCAGCATGGCCTGGCAACTGGCACAAGCTTAAGCACACACTAAAAAGGAGTTCATTATTTCATTCTGACTCAGTGGGAGGAAATGCTTTCAGCACAAAATGGTTTCCTGAGGAACATTAACCCTTTCAGGGCCCTTGGGGAAGCTGCTTAATGATTTTCATCAGAAATGTGCAGAGTTTTCAGCTATTGCCATCACGTGGGTTTACCTTGAGGGAAGAAAGAAAAGAAAAAAAAAAAAAAATCTGTGTTCAACACAATCTAGATCTTAGTCTCTATGAAAAATTCGGCATTGGTATTAGAGCAATGAGCTCCACAGCAGAAAACAAACAAACAAAACATTCTCAAGCCAGCTGAAAACAGAGATGTCTGGCTACTTCTTTTGTAAATAAATGGAGGGGGAAAAAAAAAAAATCAATATCTCATCCGCACTACTCAAAAATTGGTTGCATACACACACTCTCATCCTCCTTCCTAAACTCGCAAGATGAGACTTGCTCTTCTTCTCCCCACCTTCACCTTTACATTCAGTCAGTTAGTGAAAGCAGCAACTATGTACAAGTCGGTAGAAGTCCTTGGCTAATAGGAAAGACAACTACCCCTCAAAAAATCATTAGCAGTAAAAGTGTCACCAGGTGAACAACGAGTATCAGTATACATTTTGCTAATAGCATGTATTTTGCTTCATTTCTTTTTTATAATTTATCACTTAACAGATTTTTCCACTTTCAGAAACTTTCTTTTTGCCATATATAACTATGCCTATAACTACATTTAACAAAGAACATGAAAAAAAATACTTAAGCTTGCAGAAACTTGCATTCAGAAGTTCAGAACTCCTAGAATGAACATGGTCTCCTTGCAAAAACAGGTGAGGCACATTATTTCTCTGAAACAAGATACACATCTCATTCTGGACCCAGGATTAGCTGTAGCAAGCCATGTCTTGCAGTTAATATCCTTATACCCATCTCTGTAGTTCATGAAGACTCATATGGTCTGGCTGCAAATCTCTCTCTAGTATAGAAAGATCCAAACTAACTGGGTAAGATCAGTTGATGGTATGCAGAATGCCCAGCTCTCCACTTCCAGTTTTGATTCCTGGCTTTCAGGACCCGTAATATGCCCATTACACAGATGTAAAGGTTTTTTTGAGAGCTGCATTTAATTGCACTCACCTGTGCTTTCTCTCTCTTGGCTCGAAGTAGTGTATCCTGGTAATGCTGTGCTACCTTTGGGGCTACACCCTCCAATTTTGCTGCAGGAATCTGTAAGGCTTGAATAGTCTTTTTGGTGTCCCCTTCATCCAGAGCTTCATTGATAAGACCAATTGCCAAAATCCCTAGGGAGGAAGGCGTAGGGGGAGAAATACCGAGTTCCATTTTTGGTCAACAATAATCATAAGCATTGCTTCAGAAGAAAAGTGCAGTTAGTCCTTCCTAAACCAGGTATCAGCTAACTGCAATATTTTTAACAGAAAACATTATTTAATAGTAAAGAAAGCAAGACCATTTCTCCGCCTTAAAGTAGTCATAATGCCTGGGGACTGCAATTAAAAAAAAAAAAAAAAAAAAAAAAAAATCACTCAGGGAGACCACATGCAGGGACAGGATTGAGTCCTCGGACATCCAGCTCAGAGCCACTAGAAGAGAATTATCAAAGCCCAAATGGCCAGAGTTCATAGGATACAGTTTTCCAAAGTTCTGGCTTCTCTAGAAGGAAATCATCACATGAAGCTAAAGATTTGCATGGAATACCATTTAAAAATATAGTAACTTCATATTTTAGAAAACTTTTATTAAACATATGTAGTATTAGCTGTATTATCAGAGATGTGCATGCTATTCAAGTACAGTAAGATTTACCATTCAGCTAAATAAAAATAAACAAAAATAAATATAGTTAGCTAAATGCAAACAGAGCCTACATCATACATACACTACCTACAGCAACCATCTCCTGTGAATCACTAAGTAACTTAGGTTGAGATGGACCCTAGAGGTCATCTGGTTCTATTCCCTGCTTAAAGAAAGATCAGTTCAAATCATGGTTTGATCAGTACAGAACAAAGAGATCTTCTAGACAAAAGAAAGTAAGGAGCTCAGTGTGGGGATTTCCAACTTTGGTTAATGTATCCAAAGATTGTGACTTTTTCTTCTACGCAGGAAAGAGAATCACAAAGCAAAAGTTTACATGAAAAACAGAACATCTTGGGGGTGGAATACCACCACATCTTGGGTGGTATTTGGATGGAGTAGAGATTAGGGAAAAATATATGTTGAGGACGCTGCAAGAACCAGGATCACTGAAACAATTGTGTGGTTTCTGTCAAAAAGCAGATACAATAACTGTTTGACTTAGGAAAAGGCACAGAATATAAGTAGCAAATCTCTCTGATTAGTGTGCTAATATGGGCATGACAAAACTACTCCATGGAACAGCAATATGTTACAGCTCCTCACTAGAAAGCATTTTTTAATCTGAAACTATTTACAAGGATAGTGGAAATGAAAAATATATGCTCGTATGCCTTGAGGACCTTCTCAGACTAATTTAACTTATTCATAGACAGGAGATAAAAAGTGTCCTTGCATAAGGGCATATATGAAGCAGACCAAAGAATTAAGAAATTCCCCATGAGAACAGCTTATCTCACTACAAGATTTTCTGCACCTTTTTTTACAGGATAAGGAGTGTTATAAGGAACAGGGTGTTGGGACTAGAAGAACTTTTAGACTTCTGCTGTGACCTCTTACATAGAACAGGTACTATGAAACTAGCATCTTGTGTGCGCGCACCGGTGCGGGTCTGTGTTTGTGTGGTTTCAACAAATCTGCTCACGTGACCCAAACAGGAAACCCAGTGTCTATTTGGAGATCCAGGAAGCAAGTTAATCAAGATAGCAGGCTCTTAAATTAAAATTTAACCCTCTCTAGAGCATAAAGTCTTTTCAAGGTGAAACACAACTCGCCAATTACGCAACAAGAAGTGGCAGAAGACACCTGTTTGTCTCAGTGTACAATATAAACTTTATCATCACCTCCACATTTGTGACAAATCTCTCCCCTCTTACGATGCAAGGCTTTGAGCTAAATGTTACAAAGATGGCTCGAAAGTAAATGTCATGCTACTTGCATATGCAGGAGGTTTTCAGTACTGATCATAACCAAAAAGTATGGTCCCTTAATGAAACTGAAAAAAATTAATAGAAAATTAAATGACCTGATACAGAACCTCACAAGGATCTACCTAAGAATAAGTTTGCTTAATTGTGCTATTTTCAAGGACGACTATCTCCACTCTAGATTTTAAGTCAACTAAAACTGTCATAGAGAAAGGAGAATTACTCCCATTTTCTGTTTCGCTGACATTTTCGTCTATACGCTCAATCCCAGTCTTTTATCACTGCTAAAAGACACTTATTAACATAAACACTACTAAAAAATAAAAATGAAAAAAAATGCAGAACTAGAAGAAGCATAGAAGTTAGGTTAACAGCCACTCCCATTTCTCAGCTTGCATCAGGAATTTTTTCCTTCATGAGTATTTAAGTTTTGTTACTCGTACTTGCTGCATACACTTGTAACTTCCATGCATTTTTGCATATTTTTCGATCAGGGATGTTTTTTGCACTTTACCAATATTTCATGTTAAAAGGCAACAGCTGTGCAGGCATATTCTTCTTCTACTGGTCAGAAGGCCAGTTATCAGCCATTTCAGCTTTTATAGATACTGGTTTTAACAACTAGTGGTCATATGCAGTGTTAAAACAGAAAATAAAAGCTTCTAATTTCCTGGCAGAACTAACTGTAAACAAAGCAATTAACCTCTTAAAAGATCAGCACTTCCCATTTCAACTCTAATTTGAGATTTGGGTCCCAATATCTGGAACTCAGAATTTGAATGGCATCAAAGTAATGAGATAATTAAATGTTCTTTGAAAAAAGAAAAATCTATATGAAATGTTTTAAGCAAAAACATTTGCATACATAACTGTCAAACAGACAGCATTTCAGAATAAACTTTTTTGGGCATCTCTGTTGATTTATCACTGAATCAAAGTAACTGCAAAAGCCTATTTCTTTGATGCAATATTTGCACTACTGATCTTCAAAGAAGCTGTAATTTGGAAGTAGCGTTAATACAGCCAGGAGTTAAAGGACTGAGAACAAGACCTGGAAATAAACTCATCTCTCTGTTGTTCCTTCAAGCTCCTCATCCACTGCAGAAATGCATCTGACAGATCATTACATCTGAGAGGCATCAACACAAAGATGGGTAGCTTATCTTGCATTTGCAGGCCAGATCACCCACAAATAAAGAGTAAAGGGGGATCCTGGACTGAGTCTGTAGAACTTCCACTAAATACTGGACAGGTAAAAAGGCCAAGCACATTCAAAAGAAGGACTAAAAGGGAGAAGAGGAAAACTTGAACGGGGCATAGATTGCAGCCAAAGAGAGAACAAGACTTCAAGCAAAGTAACTTCTACTGAATGCAGCAAATTAGGAAGGAGGACGGAGTACTCCAAGACTGGGGTACAATTAACTCGGGAGATTTTGGTAATACTAGTTTTCAGTAAATTGGAGGGATGGAAGCAAAATTAGAAAACATTCTAGGCTAATCCTAGACACTGACAGCAGACAACACATTTTGTTATCCAAAAAGAGTTGAAATTTGCATTGGAAGGATTAATAAACTGTTTGGAGATACTGATTTCAATACCACAAACACTCCTGACTGCCTGATCTCTCCATCAACAGTCCTGCTATCAAGCCTTTTATATTACAGACCACCAAATCTTGCTCACAACTAAGATCTTCCTAGATGCCTAACGTATGACACAAGTCAATAGATAACTTTTTGTGTTGACATGCACCTAATTGTACCTAATTTTAGCACTCCTTATGAGCTAGGATCAGTCTAGCATGAATCAAGCAGAAAAACTTACTTTCATGTTCTTCATGCACAACTATGTTCACACGATCAACACATGACTGGATATCATTCCACGTGATAAATTCATTTCCTTCTGCACGTGTTTGAGCTTTCAGCTTCATCAAATCATCGATGTATCTGTCAAAGAACAAAACCCAAAACCAATAAACATCACATCACAACAAGCTGGCCAGGGAACACACAAGACAGCATGAGAATTGTACACAAAGTGGAAGAGGTAACACGAGGGTTGAAACTGGAAGAAATATGAAAAGGGGAAAGAATAGAAAGAGGAAAGGCTGTGTGCAGTATGGTCAGCCCAAATGTGAAATAATCAACAAAAGCACTAAAACACTGAATGAGGGTCCAGGGCAAAGAACAGGGTGGGTGAGCTGGCATAGTATTAGTGACAATCTAATGGTACCGCAACATGGCTTTAATGTGAAATCTGTGAGAAACTGTTGAGAGACAGCACAGAAATCAGACCAGTAAGAAACAGTAATCGCAAAAACAAGATGCAAGTGACATGGGAAATTAAATCAATACTGTAATAAATAATGTAGAAAGAACATAAAGAGTAAGGGGGGGGATTCAAGAAGTCACAGAATATAAGCAACATCAAGGACAGACATGATTCCTTGAAATATCCACCTCTGAGAGTTCTCATCCTCAATGTTTGTAAGCCCTGTGACAGGACTGCTCAGTTGTTTCCACACTGTATTCACATCCCCTGAATCCAAAGCCCTATTAATCAGGGCCACAGAAGACAGCATCTCTACAGCAACAGATAATTCTGGATGGGTGAGGTTACCCTGCATACAAAGAAGACAACAAATTAATTCCGCTCACTCTTTACAAACTATTGCTGCACATACAGAATAGAGTAGTTGTCAGAACAGACATATAACAAAGCAAAGGGACAACCTTTATGACATAGAAATAGAAAGATGAGTATCATAAACAAAACTACAACAGCAAGTAAGAGATTAAAGTAGAATCTTACAGGGCCAAGTAGCTCAAGATTTAGGGATTAAGCTTCACATCAGATCAGACTGAACACCAAAGCAGTTCTATGAAGACTCAAGACAGGTTTGTTCCAGAGAACGCATTTAACAAAACAGACAAGATAGACCTGGTGATCCACACCAACTTCCAGAAATAAGAGAAGGTGGTACTTACTTCAGGGCTCTGTTGCTGCAAGGTGGCCAGCTCCCTTTGGTAAAGATCTGCAGCAAATGCATAAACCTCTGGTAACTGGGCCTCTGGATTCATAATTTCTGCCACAGTCTTCTCAGCATCACCCATTCGAATTGCAGAATTAATTCTGGCCACCGCTGCCAGCCCTAGAAGGTCAAAGAGGTAGCACAAAGAATGAGGAAGGCAGACAGCTGAGTCCCCAGTAATAAGAGCACTTTTATTCTACTCAATAATCAGATACCTAACAAGAAAAAGAATAATTCCCTTAGCTGCAGGAAATGAGTGAAGCTTTCTGATCCATACTTCCCCAGTTAGTCTTCCATTACTGCAGACAACTAAAATACATAATGCCTTCTTTAAAATAAATCTCATGTTTAAAACCAGTTCACCTTTTTGCCTGGTTACCAAAGCATTGTTTCACCATTTCAGTCTTCTGATAGTAAGAAGCCTCATAATTGCAAATTTTTGCATGGATGAGTAGTAGCAACTTTTTCTTCCTGTCTACGTCTATTCTGCATCTATCCTGCTCAAGGCAGTAACAGGCACTCTATAGTGGGTACATGTTGGCTAACTTTAAAATAGTGCAAGTAGGTAAACAAATGCCGAGTTCCATGCTGAACAAGTAAGGTACTTTGAAGGCAGCCTCCTAGTTATTAGGCATTCACTGTTTCCCTCTTGTATTCTAAACCCTCTCTCCCCAGATCTCTAGTAGTCTCCTTTCTACCTATTACAAATTGAACTAATTGCTCCTGCACAGCCAGAACTGAACATTCTTCTCCAGAAAAGAGCTCTGCATTATGTCAGAAGCATCAATCAAAAAACAATCAGCCATTGTGATCTGCATTTTATTTGCTATCTGATATTCAAAAACAGTTAAAGGTTCTGTAGCTCAAACCAAGCAAGATTTATGTCAATGGTCAGCAGGTAACCTAGCTTTCACAGCTCATGGAGCAATCCAGATTTCCCTCACAGATTCACAGCACAAAACCTCATACAAGCATTCTAGAAAAAGAGGTTATTTAAGGTGGATGCAAAAGTTCCATAAGTTATATGCTGTTATCTCCAGCAGCATTGTAAGAGCTGGATAAAAGACACTACAAATAATCAGGGCAACTGTCTCTCTTTAATGTTTTTAGCAGCCATGAAGTACTTAAAGAACATTCATAACTGTTTGAGAGAGACCTCACGTATCCCCACATAGACCCAAATATTGTGCTGTCTCATCCTTTTGGTCACATCCATGGTCACTCTGCTGCAATAATTTCTGCTGATTCTTACTTTGCTGATACTGTTGTGCCGCCCTGTTAGCAGCATCCACTCCCAACTGCAACTCTTCCTTCTGCAGAGGACCTGTAAGGCCAGCCTGAGAAAAAAAAAAAGAAACCAGGAGAGTGAAACAATGTCAGCTTATTCACTTCAAATAGCTCAATAAAAAGAAAAAAAAAAACAGCTTTTCCTTAAAACACTCTAATGCCACATAGCTGCTGCAAACAAAGAATGCCACACACGTGAGGAAGACAGAAATTACTCATCAGATTCTCAGTTCGTATGCTGAAAGACTGTATGTTTACAACCTGATCCCTTTTACAGTATTAGAAGTGCAGACCCATGAACACAGCAATTAATGGGAGACCCAGCTTCCAAAATTATAAAACATTTAAGACAAAGGGGACAATTTTGTGGGAAAAGACTCCCTGTACGTGAGCTGCATGCTAGAGTGAAATTAGTACTTGTGTAGTTTGCCATGAAATGATGCATTAATTAATGTTCCATTTTACCTCTGAGCAACGAAAGAGCTAGCAGAACATCAAAAATGGACAACATGCAGTTTTGGCTTAGACATAAACGCTTTCTGGACTATATGGTACACGTGAATACAAATAGAAAGCAAGACTGAGTGACTGGGGAGCAGGAGGGCTTGAATAACTTGGGTAGTAGCCGTACAGGTCAAGACCCTTCGTATAGTTCACACAATAAAGATGATAATTCTCCAAAAGCACCAACAGACCACATTTATGTAACAGGATTTTTCAATTACGTTCTGGAAGAATGTGCAATCTGACTTTGTAGTTTAGCAAACAGCTGAACTTGTTTTTTGTGGCTACTAAAAAATCTTGGTAAAAAATCTTCCCAGTCCTATTTCATCCCTAGAGACATTGTTGGACAACTACGGAGAGTTTCTGCCACACCAAAGCTTCGTAGGAATTTTTAAAAAGCCCCCACTTTTCCTATCTTATCTTAATTGTAGGTCTCAAGAAACATAACTTGTGAAGATCTTTCTTCAAGAGACAAGTGACAAATCTTCTGAATAGCAACAGCTGCGGGGCTAAGTCTGTGCTGTAGAAGTCTTCACACCCCCACAGAAGGTTATAACAGCACTACACACATCCTTCAGCTCCATCATTCATGCAGAATCCCAGGTAAGGAACACTCACAAAGCATAGCAGTACGCTGACTGATGGAAAGAGTATCCCACACATTCACTGGAAGGAATTATTCTCTAAGAAACATTGTTTAGCTATTGACCAAACAAATCTTGCATCACACCAAAAAAAAAAAAAAACCCACAACAAAAACCAAACACAAAATAAAAATAAAGAAATAAAACAATCAATCAAGGGTGGCTCTGAATTACTGCTGTATGCCTGTCAAATTGAGGGATCCTTCCGAACACGAAAAAGCTGCACTCCAGCAGAAAAAGCTGTAACAGTCTACAAAAGAAAGGTATATAGAGAGATAGATATAGGTATATATCATCTCCACATATACTGATGCAGACAGATTTTGAGGGGGTTCGGGGAAGAAGACATGTTAAGTTAGTAGAAATGTAGGTCCTAATGAGCCCTATGCAGAGACCGTCCAAAGTGAGAGAATACATCAGGACACATGAGACAGGTACAGTCATGCAGCCAGGCAGCTCCCATTGCAACTGCATTCAGTCCTGCTCCGTAATACATTATAGAGCAGGTGAGGGGTTGAGTGAGCTGCGCTAAAGTCTGACAACAAAAGGATAGGGACCCTGTTTGAAAGCTGCTTCCTAGTTAGGTGATACAACTGAGTCCCAGAAACTTTAAGGTGGAGAGTTTCTTCAGCCCCAGAAAGGCACAAGTTGTAAGGGAGACCGCTTAAAATGACAGAATCACAGAATAGTCAATGGTAGAAGGAATCTCTGGAAGTAGTCTAGTTCAAACCCCTGCTCTAGAGCAGCCTGCCCAGGACCTCTGCAGAAAAGGACCTGAGGATCCTGGTGGACACCAAGTTGAACATGAGCGAGCAAAGTGCCCTAGCAGCAAAGAGGGCTAATGGTAGTGTAGGCTGCATTAGGAGGACTGTTGCCAGCAGGTCGAGGGAGATGGTCCTTCCCCCCTACTCAGCACTGGTGAAGCCACAGCTGCAGTACTGTGTCCAGTTCTGGGCTCCCCAGCACAAGAGAGGCACGGACATACTGGAGAGAGTTGAAGGAGGGGTCACTAAGATAATTAATGGACTAGAGCATCTCTCCTATGAGGAGAGGCTGAGAGAGCCGGGACTGTTCAGCCTGGAGAAGAGAAGGCTCCGGGGGAATCTCAGCAATGTGTGCAGCTATCTGAAGGGAGGGTGCAAAGCAGATGAAGCCAGGCTCTTTTCAGTGGTGCCCCATGACAGGACAAGAGGCAACTGGTACAAACTGAACCACAGGAGGGTCCCTCTGAACATCAGGAAACACTTTATTTACTGTGAGGGTGACCGCGGAGTGGCACAAGCTGCCCAGAGAAGCTGTGGAGTCTCCACCCTTGGAAGATACTCGAAAGCCACCTGGACATGATCCTGGGGCCCTGCTTGAGCAAGTGGGTTGGACAAGACAAGCTAACTCGAGACATCCCTTCTAGCTTCAATCATTCTGTGACTCTGTGTTCAGTTGAGCTTTGAGTATATCCAAGGACAGAGACTCCACAAGCTCTCTGGTCAACTTCTTCCAGTGTTTGATCACCCTTGCTAAAAAGCCTTTTTCTTATGCTTAAATAGAATTTCCTGAATTTCAACTTGCGCCCATCACATTTTATACTGTCACTGTGTACCACTGAGAAGTATCTGGCTGAGTCTTCTTTATTCCCTCTGATCAGTTATTTGAGAGCCTTCTTTTCCCAAGGCTCAGTAATCCCAGCTTTCTCAGCCTCTCCTAATACATCAGATGCTCTGAGCCCTTAATCGGTTTCTCAGCCCTCACTAGACGTGCTGCAGTATGTCCATGTCTCTTGTCCTGCGGAGCCTCAGAACTGGGTGCAGTACTCCAACTGCGGTCTTCAACAGCATCGGATCACCTCCTTCAGCCTGCTGACAGCGTTGTTCCTAATGCATCCCAAGACACTGCTGGCTTCCTCTACCACAAGGGTATAATCCTGGCTCTTGGTCAAGTCATTGTCCACCAGGACCCCATATCCTTCTTTGCAAAGCTGCTTTCTGGCTAATCTATCCCCAGTCTGTACTTGTGCATGACGTTATTCCTCCCCCAGGTAGAGGGCTTAGCATTTCTCTTTGTTGAACTTCATGAGATTCTTAATGGCCTATTTCTCCAGCCTGATGAGGTCCCGCTGAACAGCAGCACAACTATCTGGTGTATTGACTGCTCCTCCCTGTTTTGTATCATCTGCAAACTTACAAAGGGTACAGTCTGTCCCATTTTACAGGTCATTAGTGAGGGTGTTAAATAGTACTGGCCTCAGCACCAGTCCTTGGGGTACACCACTAGTGACCGGCTTCCAGCTGGGTATCATGCTGCTGATCACAACCCTTTGAGCCTGGCAGTTCAGCTAGTTTTCAGTCTACCTCGCCATTCACTTACTTAGGCCATGCCTCAGCAGTTTGTCTGAGGATATAATGGCATACAGTGTCAAAAGTCTTGCCAAAGTCAAGATAAATATTCGTTGCTTTCCCCTCATCCACCAAGCCAGTCATCTCATTGTAGAAGGCTGTTACATTGGTCAAGCATGATATCCCTTTCAAAAATCAACACTGACCACTCCTAACCACTTTTCTGTCCTTCACGTATTTGGTAATTGTTTCCAGGATTATTTGCTCCATCATCCTCCCAGAGACTGAGGTGAGACTGACAGACCTATAATTCCCTTGATTCTCCTTCTTGCCCTTCTTCAAGACAGGAGTGACATTCACTCTCTAGTCCCCAGGAACCTCCCCTGATCTCCCTCAACTTTTAGAGACTGCCTAGAGCGGCCTCACAATCACACAGGCCAGCTCCCTCAGCACTCACGAATGCAGCCCACCAGCTCCCTTGTCCAAGTTGTTTAAATGGTCCCTAACTTGATCCTCCTCTACTGAGGGGTAAGTCTTCCTTGTTCTATATTTTCCTACTGGTCTCAGAGGCCTGGGATTCCCAAGGGAAAAAATTCTTATCAGTAAACTAAGAGGCAAGGAAGGTACTCAGTACCACAACCTTTGTGTTCCCTGTCCTCTGCTCCCCTGCCCCATTCAGCAGCAGTCCCAAATTTTCCCTACTCTTCCTTTTGCTGCCAATATATCTACATTCAAGTCATTCTTGTTGCCCTTCGCGCTCCCTGTTAGACTCAGGTCCAGTTGGGCTTAGGCTTTCTTAACCCACCCTACATGCTCAGACAGCATCTCTATATTGCTCCTGAGTCACCTGACCCTGCTCCCATCCACCTCTTGTATGCTTCCTTTTTCTGTTTGAGCTTTGTGAGAAGCTCTTTGGTTCATCCATAAAGGCCCCCTGCCACTTTTGCCTGACTTTGTGCTCATTAAGACAGGCTATTCTCAAGCTTGGAGGAGGTGACCCTTGAAAAGTCAACAAGCTCTCCTGGACCTCTCTTCCAGGACCATAGTCTGCAGGATTCTTCCAAACACATCTGCAAACTGGTCTTCAGGCTCTCCTGAAGGCCAGGGCTGTGATCCCACTTTCTACCTAGTTCCCTCCTCTCAGGATCCTCAATAGTCACTGCACCTAAGGCTGCCCCTGACCTTCCCATCTCCAGCCACTTCTCTGTTGTCTGTATTAGGTCCAGCAAAGGACCTTCCCTCGTCAACTCCTCAGTTATGTATGCCAAGAAGTTATCACCAGCACACTCCAGAAACGTCCTGGATTGCTTGTGCTCTGCTGTGTTGCCCTTACAGCGGATCAGGCAGTTTGAGTCCCCCCGGAGGTCTGAGGCCTGTGAACACAAGGCATCTTCCACTTGTCTGAAGGAGGCCTCATCTACTACTTCTGCCTGATCAGGCAGTCTGCAGCAGATACCCACCACAATGTTGTACACATTGGTCTGCCTGCTAATCCTGACCCATAAGCTCTCGAGTGGTTCATCATACGTCTCAAGGCAGAGCACCATGCATTCCAGCTGCTCTCTCACACAAAGGGCTACTTCCCCTCATCGCCACCCTGGCCTGTCCTTCCTAACGGGCCTGTGTCCAGCCCATGGCAGCACTCCAGTTCTGGTAGCTGTCCCACCACATCTCTGTGGTCCTAGCGATATCGCAGCTCTGCCACTGCACACAGACCTCTAATGCCTCCTGTTCATTCCCCACGCTGCATGCGTTAGCGTACAGGCACTTCAGAGAGCCACCTGGTCACGTTGACTTCCCAGCAAAAGGGTAAGAGATTCCCTTACAACACTGCTCTCGTCCTTCAGGCCCTTCAGGCCTGTCTTGTTGATTTGAGGGTGCCTCTCATCCACATCGTTCTACACCCTTTGCTTGCCAACCCGCCAACCACTTCCTCACCTGGAGACACGATCACCCTGCCCTGTTGATTCCTATGAAAAATTAGATCAGACACCTCCAACAATTTGGGAACAAACATGGTATGGGGTTTGATCACCACCTTCATTCTGTAGTGTACTGCGTAAGAAAAGCCATCCCAGAAGCTTGAGATTTGCTGACTTAACAGAAAACCAAAAGGCCAGTTTTGTGAGCAAAGCGGGGCGAACGGCATTCTGAGGCTCGCTTCAGGTTTGTCAGCTCTGAGAACACACTCTGACTTCTTCTCGTGCCTTTAACTGCTGTCATTAAATATGCTGAACGATGCAATGCTCAGCTAAGCAGTGGCTTACAACAGTGAATTACGTACGATTACTTGGTGCCCAACACTGAGTGTTTGTTTCCCACCTGTCAGCGCTGGCGATTTAAGACTTACACTATCCATGAGGTCTGCTCCAGTACCTGATGATTTAACAGTGGTAAGATTTAAAAGCCTTATGATAATGCATAGCTACCCTCTCCAAAAATAAACAGAAATTCAAACCGGACATTTATTCAGGACCTCAATTTAAACTGCCAGGCCTTACTACAGATTCAGCTCTATGACTGCTTGTCATATACTACTTCTACTTCTGTGTTCCAAAGGCCCTAAGAACAAATATGTTTCTTCGGCCTCTTACTGTAATTACGCGGTCTGAACTTTTCTAGGTCTTTCTACACTCCCTAGAGTGCAAAAGCCATCTCATCTCCTCCTCCTCGACAGGTCTTCCAGTAGGCACTGTTGGGCCACATCCTGCATTTTCTGCTTATGACATACAATCACCTGTGCATCCACCACAGTGACCAAGATCTAGTTTGTTTTAACTGTATAACCGACTTGTCTGCATTTTTCCTGGATCCAAACGCATGCAATATCTTACTTGTCTACCTTGTTGCAGCTTTTTAATGAATTTTTTTTTTTTTTTTAAGAGATGCAATAGTAATAACCATCTTTGTATCAGCATATTTTTCCCCTATTGACATACATGACATTGTGATAATTGAGACAGTGCTGGTTTTAAAAACTATTCTGTGCATTTTATAAGCAGCATACGTAAGCAGCCTGCACATAAAATCCACTGAAGAGTTGGCTTGAAACGAGAAACTAAGGTTAACCTTAGTTATAGAATCATAGAATCATTTAGGTTGGAAAAGACCCTTAAGATCATCGAGTCCAACCATAAACCTAACATGGCCAAGTCCACCACTAAACCATGTCCCTAAGAGGCACGTCTACAAATGGTGTATGGTGGGATTCTCCACAGTGAAAGTAGCATATGCTTATCTGATAGGTATTTATAAAACACAAATATCCACATTATTTGGGCACTGACAATAGTAAAATGAGAGGGAAGATGCACCTATATTATATTATATTATAAGCGTTATACTGGCCTTTCATATGCAGACATGAAAACTAAATGATAAATATGCTTACTGTATGCTTCTTTCTCTCTTATGCATTAACTTTTTCAAACCAACACTAAACTGTAATGCAGGTATACAGCAAGCAATTAGTATACAGTGGTATGGTGAAGGGGGGGGGCAGGAGGAAAGCCTCATGAATCAGGGTAATTAGACTTTTCCATACCTCCTGTTTCTGTTGTCTGTCACTCAAAAACTGCTTGAAATACCAGTCGCAATTTTCTCGTAGCAATCCTCGCAGTCCCAAGGCTGGTGTTGCCAAAGCTTCATACAGTGCTAACGCATCTCCTTGTTCCAAAGCTAGGTCAATCTTTGATATGGCTGCATGTGCTAGCAACAGTAAAGCAGAGTTTTGAGAAACATTAAATGAGGAAGTCCCGTGGTTTATATAAGCTACTGCTCAGAAAGAAATACTCTTAGACCTGATGGATAGCAAGTTATGTATGTAACCCGAATGGAAGACTTCCAAAGTCAATGCAAAGTAGTACTTGAAAAAAAGGTGCTGAAGGTTGGAAATAGCATGCTTTACTCATGAAGGGGGGGGGGGGGGGGGGCAGGCAGCGACATGGACAATCCATTTCCTAAAGGAAGGGCAATAGAAGTCAAAATTAATTTAGCTTACAACTAATGTACTAATAATGAGTAAAAAAACCCAACCAAACAAAAAAAGCACCACCAAAAACCCCCACAAAAACAGGAGAGCTGCCTTCCACATTTGTTAGCGTTACAGAAAGCGAGGAGGAGCACAGGTATTGTTTTTAAGTACTCTTTTAAATTAAGACTATTACTTTAGCGTGATACCTACTGTTCACTTTATTGATGTTTCCCTGAATCTCAGCTTGAGTCAGAAGTTCTTCATACACATCTCTCTCTCTCTCTGAATTTTCTGAGGCAATCTGAAGATGAAATAAAAACTAATCAGTGTTTCTACAGTTTTCTTTGCCCTCATAGATCTTCTCATTGAAAAGGTCAGGAAGGATAACTCTATATCTACATAGAGCTGTGATAGGTCATAGGCAGGCTACTTCTACACATGCAAAAAGAAGCCCTAGAAGTAAATACATATGAAGTAAGTATACTCACCCTCTGATACAGACAGCCTAGAAACACCTTATTTCAACGTATTGGCTCTATATGAACACACAGTAGAGCTCCAGAACGCAGAAAGCAGTACACATAGCTAGGTATTTGATATACAGCGTTCTAAAACAACACTGACCCCTTCTGAGAGCATCAGTCAGTTTTGCTCATCATTTCATTGTTAGGAAAACGTATCTATACTGTATGAAAATAGAGGAATAGCATTCCCAACGTACAAAGGCTGACACAAATTCTTATCTATGTGGCACATATTTCAGACAGCTAAACAAAGTAACACAGCTAACTGCTGCCTGTCTTCTACAACAGGAAGACAGGTTACTGGGGAACATATTAGAATGCCACCAGGAGTAAATCCACCTAACGCTATACACACAGGACTGCAACACACATTCTGTGAATTCCCCACAGTTGACACTGCAATACAAAATTGCAGTGTATGCAAACAGATGGTTTGAAAGAAGAACTGATCTACCCTATTTTTAGCATTCTCCATCTTGTCTTGCTTTGCTCTGTAGAGTGTGTCTTGGTAAGTGGATTCCAGTTGATCATCAAGATTTATTAGCATGGCATTAGGGTTCTTCATTGCCATAAGAGTGTCAGCTGGAACCTGGTGGTCGATTGCTTCATTAATGGCAATGACAGCAGCATGTACTGAAAAACAAGTCACAGTCTGCCAGTTAGTCCCAAACACAACAGCTCTGTTAAAAATTGAGAACTTAACTGGAAAGAGCAGAAGAATTATCTGGAAATTAAGTGGAAAGCAAAAGAATTATCAAAGTGCCTCTCATTCTATCATGGCTTTGTGTTCTTGACAAAAAATGGCAGCCTACTTCCTAGTACAATACTCTAGCTAGTCAAATCATCATGTTCCAGAAAAAAAAAAAAAAACCCACAAGGGAAAGAAGAAAACCCTCCTCCCAGTCTTCCAAAAGGCCTATCGAAAGAACTGTACTGTCTTACAACAGGGGGCATTAAAACTAACACTTTAGGAAAAAAAAAAATCTGCCGATTTGAATAATCACATAAAATAAAACTTCATTTTTCCTTACATGCTGCTTCATCCACAGAAAGTTCATTTGCAAGAATTCCTCCAATCTTGCTGAAGGCAGGCATCTGAATCCCATACTTCTCCAGTTCAAGCCTCATGTTACTGATTTCCTCCTCTGAAACATACATAAAACCATGCAGGCTTAACAAGTTTTATGCAGGCTTAAGCGCATTAGGAATCAGCACTGCTATACCAACCACTGCTACAAAAAAAATTCAGATAGCTACAATAAGTTACAATTACTGTTTAAATAATACTTTTTATATAACTCAGTAAGTGAAACAAAATAAATGAAAACTGATAGACATTTTGCACACTTTCCTAAAATTTACATTTCTCCCAGAAACTCATATGGGAATATTCTGTAGTCTTTCTCACTAGAAAACAACACCTGACTCTCATGAGGAGCATCATTCTGAGGTGCCTCAACTACAGCTACCAACAGGTCAGGAAAATGCACAGGCAGTAATTTAGTATTCTTTTCTCCCCCACAGGGAGACTATGGTGAGAAAAGTGAATGGAGGATATCGAGACAAGCTGTTGCTAAATACCATGCAACTCAAAGACAGTCGATAGTTTAGCATTTTATAGGTACGATCAACAACTGTTTTGCAGGAAAATAAAGTTTATACACCTTTTAAATCAGATGCACATCCTCAGGCAGGAACCTCACTAATGCAAAACACAGAATTTGACACTTTTGCAAAAATCAAGGAACTGAAACCTTGAGGAGGCATGTGGACATTAGACTTTGTGCTGGAATCTCCTGCAGCAGATCAGCTGGCACACTCTTCTTCAGCTGATGGCACCTCTACTTTAAACTGCCGGGGGGGGTCAGAACCATTTACCAAGTTCCAAACTGAAACCTCTACCAAGGGATGGAGGCAAGGTTTAAGCATCTTAACAACAGTGGCAAAAAAGTTAAGGGGCTGTTATTTGTGACAGTAATGATTAGTGAACCGATGGCTATTTAACAGCCTGGCTCAGAAGCAACCAAATCAAACCTTTTTCTTAAATTACTAGAACTATTCACAGCCATTAATTTTGAATTTAATTTGCATTTAGGATATCAACAGTAACAATCCTTTAATTATCTATGCAATGTCTAGTAGAGTCTGAGATAAAGGCAGCACACTCAGCACTTTTTTTCTTTTTTTTTTTTTTTTACCTGTGAAGTCCACCTTCCCATATAAATCCTGAATCTGGGGGGCAAGACCCAGTTTGAACAGGTACAGGCTAGAAAAGAAAATAAGAAAATAATTAGAACTAGTAATTTTTCCTTGTGGTTCTGACAATGACACATAATTATAGGAGATACAGATTCAAGAAGCCACTCAGATAAGCCAAGGTAACAGCTCATAATCACCAAGAGGATGAGCTGACTCCTCTCTTCCCCCCTCAGATGCACAAAACTGGTCTACCACTCTGAAGTCTTCACAGAATTACAGAATGGTTGAGGCTAGAAGGGCGCTCTCAAGTTTGTGTTGTTCAAGCTCCCTCCTCAAACAAGGTCACATAGGACCAGGTTGCCCAGGATCATGTCCAGATGGCTTCTGAATATCTCCAAGGGTGGAGACTCCACAGCTTCTCTGGGCAGCTTGTGCCACTCCGCGGTCACCCTCACAGTAAATAAAGTGTTTCCTGATGTTCAGAGGGACCCTCCTGTGGTTCAGTTTGTGCCAGTTGCCTCTTGTCCTGTCGTGGGGCACCACTGAAAAGAGCCTGGCTTCATCTGCTTTGCACCCTCCCTTCAGATAGCTGCACACATTGCTGAGATTCCCCCGGAGCCTTCTCTTCTCCAGGCTGAACAGTCCCGGCTCTCTCAGCCTCTCCTCATAGGAGAGACGCTCTAGTCCATTAATTATCTTAGTGACCCCTCCTTCAACTCTCTCCAGTATGTCCGTGCCTCTCTTGTGCTGGGGAGCCCAGAACTGGACACAGTGCTGCAGCTGTGGCCTCACCAGTGCTGAGTAGGGGGGAAGTATTCATTGAGCCGATTTGACTTAGTAAAATGGTGTTAATGTATTCACTTGGAGCCTGACAAGAAATGGAACTGCTGCAAAGGAGGGATGAATCCATACATCTAAGGACAAGTGGGACTGGGGAAAGAGAAGCAACTCCTCTCCTTTTTGCTTGTCGTGCCGGCTCAGCACAGATCATGGAAATGTACCCTCTATTAAAATATCTGATTATACAGCAACATTAAAAATAAACTATTAATAAATTAAATATCCATTCCTCCTGTAAACTCAGTTTTAATGTGATTGGAAAACAGAGGGTAAGCAATTCCACCTTTTCACATGGCCTCAACATGTCAAATCTAAATCTCCAATCTTTAGAAACCTAAGCAGATTTTCTTTTACAAAACAAAATGCAAACATGAGGCAGGAACATTTCTGACCTATGGACTGTCAAAATAAAACTGCATTCTACATCTTTATTTCTTAACTGGAATATACTTTGGCACTAAGCCCGAAAAAAGTACAAGTTTTTATAAAAACATGCTTTTCCATATTTATATTTACATGTCAGAATTACTCTTCTTTCCTTGATAAGTAAAATTATTTAAATGATATCTTGAGGAGGCTACCTTTGCAGAGAAATTGGCTATGCAATATTTTGGCCAAAAACATTAACAACTGAAAAAAATTAAGTAGGATGAAAAAGGTATTATTAGATGAAAGATTATAACTTCTGCAGCCTTAACTACTGGGAATGTTAGCATCTATTAATTTTGCTCCCTGAATTTTCTTTTCCTAATATATGATCTAGAAAGAGTACACCAACAGCAAACAATTTTCTTGGAAAGCTTGGTAATTGTGCACAATTCTGACTACTGGGGAGGGGCAGGGGGTGGGAACGGCCAGGATATAACAAAGAACGTGTAACAAGAATATATGCCAACCAGCTCCTGGCATAAAGTAGCTACAGTAGCTATCACAAAGCTGCCAGCGAGGGAGGAACTTTGCCGTGACCTAAAGAAAAAGGAGCGTTGGTCTTGATGGGGGCAGTGTACCCCGCCACAGGCCTACTCCTCACTGCTCTGTAAATCCACATGACTTATTCTACAGAGATAACTCATTTTAGATCTAAAGTTGGGATCAAGCTCACTTCTATAAATAATAATTTCATCTACAGCAATCTGAAATATCAGGTAACATTCAGATAAATGCAATCCATCTCTATGGATTTCACACTGGCAACAGATCAGAGAGCAGAACAAGCCATTCCTGAGAACTGAAACTGAGCAAGTAACAGATGAAGACCCAAATGTATACAACCCAGCATTCAACCACCTAGTAAATTCTACAAAAGGAATCCTTTTTAAATAGAAATCTCAATATGTTCCAAAAACCACACTTGCGTTCAAACCAGCTAGCCAGGGCGGGAATCAAAAACACATGCAATGTGCCATCCTATCAAATTGAAGAGCAAAGCATCAACAAATAAATCCTCCCAGTCTTCTCAAGAACTGGAATTATCCTACTTGGTCTATGTGAGATTTTAAAATTTAAGAGACCTTTCAACAACAGTTCCTGCTTGATCACTTACTGTGCTCATCAAGATACACATACTGCAGCACAATGCTGTGACCACACTGGCTTTCATTCAGTGATCCGACTGATCCCTAGATAAACTAATATTTTCCTTTCTCACAAACACCTTTTAGGGCTTCAGGTTTTCCTTTAAGCCCCAAAATGTTTAGCTCTGCCTCAGACAGCAGAGAGGGAGGGTGAGAACTGGGATGGAAGGTAGTAAGCACAACATACTTGACTGTTTTTTTTTTTCCTTCAGCATCTGATTTGGTCACTGCCCAAGGCAAACTACTGGCTTCATGGATCTTTGCTCTGACTTGGTAAGACTGTTCTGCGAGAAAATTTGTCCTCATCCAGCCCTCAGTTCAGCTCTCTCCCTTCTCGCGTTTCAGCTTTGCAGAAAGATTTCAGAAGCAATTAGATTTCTGCCTAGCATGCCTTACCTGAGTGCATGAATACAATAGATACAGCGTGGCATGTTCTTGCGATCATAGATATCTGTAGTTTCTGGGTAGAATATCTAAAGATAAAACAAAGTTAGCAGTCTGAATTATACTCATTCTATACAGTCAAATCACATAACTGTGATAAGCCCAATTCTTCTGCAGTACACTAATGAAACAGCCCACAGAACAAAACTCTTCGAGCTTCTCTGCCCTGGCCCAACATTTCTCCTACTTGAAGTGCCTATCATTCCTTTTGTCTCTATCACCCAAACCAGGGCTCCCCTTTTCCTGCCCACGTTCTACACACATGGATGAGCACACCCTTTCTTTTGTGTGCCCACCACGATACTGGGTCATGAGGTATTAGCGAGGACTTTGGCGAAAGCAGAGAGATGAAAAAAAATACTTACAACAGAAGAGAGAAAAAGAGGATTTTGTTTGGACTAAATGGGGTTGAGAAGCACGAGAAGAGACAGTGACAAAGGGAAACGGAGACCAGCACTGAGGGGCTCTGCATACTACATTTTCAGTTAGCTGGAGCCAAAAGCTTTCAGACAGTCTCAAATGCAAAGCTCTTCAAAGTTTAACTCAAGGGGCTAATACTGGAAGTGTCAATTCATTCAGAAGTACTGACAACGTAAGTTACTTTCTAGTTATTGGAAGGTTCCTTGCTGTTGCCTATGAGCACAAAATAGCATTGCCCTTTCTGTAAAGACAAGAGCAACTGAAGGACCCTCACAATGCCACAGCATCAGGTCCCTGGCTCTTCCGCATGGGGAAATACTTAAAGCACCAATATCTCTTTGTCAATGTACTGGACCCCAGCCCAGTTTCTTTAACATCTCCTCACACATTTATTTCCCCCCAAAACCCACTTACATCTGAAAATCTTGCCTCATACCTGGCACTTAACTTCTCTCTGCCTAGCTCCCTCCTCATTTATTTTCACCTAACAACCTTAGCAGCATATTTCAGTATTTCCTAATCCCAAATTTGTTCCTGTAAGATCATCATAAATCCCAGCAAGGCTCAACAAGTTATTTGAAAAACTTTGCCACAAATAAAGTGAATAAAGTGTTCAATTTGCAAGTATGTATGCAAACAAAACATACATCAGATTAAACTATGCAATGCTGGTTTTGGTGAGACTAAGCATAACATGGCTTACAGAAAAAAAAAACGTTGAAAAAATTTACTTACTATCCATGCACACAACTTGACTATCAGCACAACACTACCACAGCTCCACATATTTTCAGGCAACAGTGTTTATTAGCTCAGAGAAGTTTATCTGGCCATTCCCCTAGTGAAGCCAATAATTTATATTTGATTAAGCTACACCGGGAACATTTCAACTTGACGTGAAAATTTCGTAGGGAAATCTGAAGAAATGGAGAACATAGTATTTTCTGTTGCACTGCTGCTTTTAGCATAGATTTCTAAAAAAACTTCCACAATCAAACTGTAGCTCAGATATTGCTTAAAAGAATGCATGGCAAAAACAATGTAATGCAGATGTTATGCAAGATTAGTGATATTAATGATATGGTACAGAAGGAGGAATTGTTTTGCTCCTAGTCATTCTCACACACATAGAATGAAATCTTTCAGCGAGTTTTAGGAGAGAATTTCTATAAGGACACAAATCTAGAAACTGAAGAATTAACCAGATGAAGTCTGATGATTTGTGTACAACAGCAAACGCTCCCACGGAATGAAAAGCTTTTCTGAGATTACTTATTTATCTGCACGTACAACATAGAAATTACCTTGGGGAGACCAATCTCAGCCATGGCATTCAGCCACTGGATTACATTATCTGTGTGCCGGAAGTGGAGACCAGTTGCCTGAAATAAAAATAGGCAGGAACAAGGGGGAGGGCAGTAAGAAACAAAATATCACAGCTGCCAAGAACAACAGGGAGGTTCATTAAGATGGATAGCGAAAACAGTACTCTTACAGAAAAGAAGTCAGAAGTCTTCTATATACGATTATACGGACTGTTTATGACAAGCTCTTTCACATGAGTGCAAGCTCAGATATAAAGCTGATACTCCGCCCCTCTCACTTGACCAATGTTCTAGAGTGAAGGTGGAGTTTCTCACGTGATACTAATAGAAACTAACTTTCTGCTTATTTGCTCACAGTACCTCCATGTGCATGTTTTCTTTTAGATATCTACCTAAAGCAGTATCTACGGCCAACAGCTCTCACCTTATATCTAGTCTGTTCCCTATCATAGATTTTCTTCACAGAAACCACTTTAGGGGAGAAGAAGTTTCCAAGTTTGGCCAGGTAGACTCCATTTCTCAATCCTTCTTCCAGCTCTGTTGTGGGAGGCAGCTCCTCGTTCAGACAGGCCTCCATCCATCTGGAAGTGTAAGAGGAACAAAGCTGGTCACATGAGTATATCTGCAATTTGTGAACACAACACCATGCTAAATAAGTTTCATGCTGCTACTGCTGTCATACTCTAGCAAACTCTTTACTTAGTATTAGGGGTTAAAACTGGGTATAGCACTGCCACACAATCTGTATCATTAAAATGGTAGTCAGTAACACTTCAGACAAAATACTAAGTACAGAGTCCAGTCACCAGAGTTTCACAAGTAATTAAGATACCATCTCACCATCATGTTTCTCCTTCAGCCCATGAGTTAGCTGGTACTGATCTAGACATAGTGGCCAACCTGTCCTTTTAACTAACTCAAATCTTCCTCTTGAGTACAGGCTTATCACACAAGCATTTCTTTACTCTCATTAAGTATCTGCTAGTTATTGCATGACTTTGTACCACTTATTCAAGCTCTTTTAGCTGATCTCAGAGAGGCCCTACAACGCTGTCATCAAGTCCACCTTCCTGACCTATGTATTTTCTCCCACCCTACCATACCTTTCAAGAACAGCTGAAAAAACCTGGAAGAAGGCATTCCTCTCCTCATAACAACTGATTTTCCCTTATCTTGTTTCCTTCCATCTCACTTAACAGTGTCACGGATCCTCATGACAAAACCCAAAGATTACAACAGCAAATAATTTTAAAAGTCACTGTTCTTAAAACAGAGGTACCCCTTGATATTTCTTCTGTACGGAGCTACCAGAGGCTGTATACTGCAAGCTCAGCTACGCAGTTCCTTCCAAGGACGACACGCTCCCTGGCTGTTCTGTTCTCTGAAAAAGGGACCTGCGCAGCCATGGGCCACTTTCTAAAGCATTTTCCTTAGAGCATGCCTCACTTGCAGCTAAACTCTAAAGCTCTTACAGGACAGACAAGCCTTTGATCAATAAAGATCACAGAAAAGCGGCTTTCAAGACAATAATAGCCCAGAATAGCAGTAGCCCATATTATAAACCAGAGCTGACAGTGTAACATAAGCAAGGTTAATAATTTGGCTCACGGGGATCATGAGTCCACGTTACTGGGACTGATCTTAAAGACAGGCAAGTAAAAGATCCTGCTTGAACCCAATGAACATAATTTTAATATTCTAAATACTGTTTCAGATGCATACATAACTGTAAACTATTTAGCTCCATATTAATCCAGGCAAAATAACAGGAAAACACCATACTGGATGCAAGTGGTAACAGATTAAATGAGTAACTGGAGTAAATTAACAGAATTTCACAGAAATCAGACCCGTAAAACACAGCTGGGAAAACTATGTGGCTCTGTTGAGGCTTCATGCCTCATAATATTCTGATTAAAATCAAGCACTGTACATATACACAAAAATAGCTCATCTATACTAAGAACTAACAGACTTCTCTAAGCAGTGTTTTCATGGGGATTCATTGAATGGTGCTGTTTCTAACGCATCTTGACACAGACGCGTGTTATGCCCTCCTCTTTCAGTTTTCCAGGAAGTAAACACAAAAATTGAGGCTGACAGAATTAGAGAATGTCATGGTTTAACCCCAGCTGGCGACTGAGCACCACACAGCCGCTCACTCACTCCCACCCCCCGCAGTGGGATGGGGGAGAGAATTGGAATAGTAAAAGTGAGAAAACTCGTGGGTTGAGATAAAGACAGTTTAATAATTGAACTCAAATAGTAATAATTAATAATAATAAGAAGAATAGAATATACAAAGCAAGTCATGCACAATGCAACTGCTCATCACCCGCTGACCGATGCCCAGCCAGTCCCCGAGCGGTGGCCCCCCGGCCAGCTTTCCCCCAGTTTATGTACTGAGCATGATGCCATACGGTATGGAATAGCCCTTTGGCAGGTCTGGGTCAGCTGTCCCGGCTGTGCCCCCTCCCAGCTTCTTGTGCACCTCTGGCTTCTCAGTCGGTAGAGCATGAGAAGCTGAAAAGTCCTTGATTTAGTGTAAGCACTACTGAGCAACAACTAAAACATCAGTGTGTTATCAACATTATTCTCATGCTAAATCCAAAACGCAGCACTATGCCAGCTACTAGGAAGAAAATTAACTTTATCCCAGCCGAAACCAGGACAGAGGATAACACCAATACCAGCATAACTGTAACCTGTAATTAGCACACAGGCGGTCACAGCTTCAGTAAGAACAGGACTGTTCAAATAACCTAGGCTTCAGCATAACTGTAACCTGTAATTAGCACACAGGCGGTCACAGCTTCAGTAAGAACAGGACTGTTCAAATAACCTAGGCTTTAGACATGGTTAAATATTAGGTCATTGATCTAGCTTATCTACAGACTGGGGATTGTATCCTAAAAGACAACTGTGACACTGAAAAACGTGTAATGAGTACAGCAGACATAACGAATTCAAAGTTTAAAGCTGTAAGACCTAATGCTATTGTGGGGCATATACAAAGGGGAACAGTAAAGTCAGGCACTACTATTCTTTTGTATACGACACTGACGAGACTAACCTTGTCACTGTGGTCTGCATTTTTTCAAACTGGGAGAAGGAATAAGATAGGAAAGAAGTTTTTGATTAGCTAAGATAATACTTCATAGTGAGAAGCCTGAACAACGCAGTGCATTCAGTTTGTTGAAATAAAGCCTGAGAAGCAGCTTGGTGCTCTGACAGTCCTTTGGGACAGTCCTTTGGTAGCAGGCTGAAATCGGATGACTGAAACTGTAGTCACTGCCATCAGCCTGCTGCACCTTTTCTGATAAACAGCACCAAGTCTAAGGCAGAAGCACGTGAACTGCATGTGAATCAGCTTCTGAACCACCAATTTGCAGCCCAGCACGCAAGCCTCCATGGAAAGAGCTAAAAATTATTTAACCTGCAATATCTGAGAAGATGACAAGAGTAAGTGACCATTCTTTCTGACCTTAATGAGAAAATAATACGTGATGATTTCTTTACAGTAATTTAGGAGAGACGTATTATAAATATAAAATTTAATTTGCATTTTGGGGATATTTTTGCACAGTTCACTCTTGATCTCAAATGCAGAACACGGTAGCAGTGCATGACAGAGACGAGATGCATTCAAATTCACCACGACCAGTTTTTCATCTCTCCTGAGAAGGCAGTAAACTGCATTTCTAATTATAGAAGACAGGTAGCTGTTAGTGAAAATGAAAAATCTCACTGGTTGCAATATTTTAACAGTCAAAGGAAAGATAACTTTGACTAGTGCAGATACGCAGTCTTCGACAATCTTCTTCGCTGTCTTGCCTGTACTCGGTTTCAGCTGTCTCTGAGGTTCACTTTTTTAACCTGCCACAGAGCTAGTCTGTTACTCTGCCACAGCTCCTCCATTTTCATGGTGGTTAGCATAAACAGAATGCTTGCTAAAACATACATTTCAGATGAATGCACATCTTCACTACTCAAACTCAAGGGGAACGCCGGTCAAGTTCTCATCTCTGAATCTATTACTTCTCCATTTCTCTCTATTTGAAATGTTAGTATACAGTGCGGTCTCATAGTACATAAAGTGGCCATCTGCTTTGTAAGATAAACAAGCCAGTGTTCTTAAAACAACAAAAAAGGCATAACGCTAGTGCTTTGTTCTTTGCTCTAAATCTGTATTTGCTTAAAGGTACAATTCAAACACATCTGTTTAGCTCAGCTGCCACTAACCCTCAGACAGCCTTTTCTATTAACACAAGTTAAAATCAGCTGTAGCGACTCTGATGCCTACACCCAAGAGCATCTAAAAACTGACCGTAGAGCAAATACAGCATAAAGTCCTCAAATTTTAATTCATCCCCCTTGCATTTCTGTTTGAATTTTTTTTAAAGATCCAATCCCTGATCCTGTTCCTATCTGCGGATTCTGCAGCAGACAGTTATGCTTACAGCCTCATTGTTGAAAGAACACTCGTGATTCAGGAGAGGTTTTACAAACAGCTTGATTTCACCACTGTTTCTTTGGTTATTCAGATTGTTTTCACTATCTGCATTCCTCTCTGGATAACACAGAAAAATGTGAAGTTATTTCAAAAGAAAAAAAACTCCCTAACATTCCATAGCTGCTCATCCATCATAAAGTACCTACAATCAGCCACTATTACAGTCCCCAAACCTCGGTTCTACTGATTCTTCCATCCGAGTGCAAACAACCACTCAATTTTAAGACACATCCCCTTTGCCCAGGAAAGCCTTTTCCTCACACTTGGCTTCTCTACAAGCTCCAAGCAGCAGAGGCGACACCTTTGAAAAGCTAACAAGAGAAAAAGGTGCCACCAAGCTTTTCAATGAGGTTGCCACAGTAACTAATCCCAGAAACAGGTCAGCAACCAGATGTCTCCAACAGACACAGCGGTGGGGATTTCAGGAGAGCCTGGAAGGAGGGGGAAGAGAAAAGGGAAACTACACAATTCTCAGGAACTAGCGTTCACAAAAATCAGCAGCAAGAAACAGTTTTATGTTCCTGCTGACAGCCCTCCCACAACAGGGAGTGGTCTTCTGCAGGAAACGGGCAACGCACCAGATTCTTCCAGCTTCTGCTGGCTTCTCATTCTCCAGCCATCTGACTCACTTCTAGTCTTTCCCAACCCCCAAAACTAGAATAAGTTTCCTAATCAACGTCTCACAAAACTCTTCAAACGTACAACATGACAATTGTAGCCTCTGCTCTGAATGTCCAGATTACAACTCCCTGTTTGCAGACACTTTCAATCAGCAAATGAGCAGCTGGTTGGAATGGCTGAGGCGAACTTTACCCAAAAATGACTGGGCCCGAGCACTACTGAAGAAAGCGTCGCTTGAAATGGGACACTGCAACACTACATGGGGAGGGTGCAGAGGGAGAAAAGGCCCCCCCCCTCCCCTCAAAAGAGGGGATACTCTACAGAAATCAAGAAGTATCCTTTCATATTCTGGAGAAGCACCTAAAACACTATTTGGAAAGGTATATTAAAATGACATTTCCAAGCCTCTAGTCTCACAGACTCTTTGTGGGTTCTACTCTTTTTCCTAAAAAGCTGCAAGAAGTCAGAGGACTGATTCATGTGCCGTTTGATAGTGCCTGACTAACTGGAAATGACAATTAGTCTCACTGCCTGGTTTAGTCACAAAAATCACAGAACAGCCCAAGTTGGAAGGGACTTCGAAAGATCATCTGGTCCAACCTCACATGGGAAAGGGAGCCTAGATGAGATTATCTAGCACCCTGTCCAGTCGTGTCTTGAAAACCTCCACTGATGGGAACTCCACCACATCCTTGGGGAGGTTGTTAGTGGTTGATTGTTCTCACTGCAAAAAGTTTCTTCCTTCTATCAAGATGAAACCTCTCCACCCATTGACCCTCGTCCTCTCCATGTGGCTCCTTGTGAAGAGAGCCTCCGTCCTCTTTGTAGCCACCCTCTGAGTACTGGAAAACTGTGATGAGGTCCCCCCGAGCCTTCTCTTCTCCAAGGTGAAAAGACCTAACTCCCTCCCTGTTTCCTCACAGGGCAGGTTCTCCAGCAGTTTGATCATCTTCGTGCCCCTCCTTTAGACCCTCTATTTATATATGAGAAAGTCACCAGTTAGCCACCAAACACCAGATGATGTGCAGCCACATTCTCTCCCACCTTGCCTTTGAGCTCCTTGCCATCTAACTCGGGAAAACAATAGGAAGACCATTTATGCAAAGCCTGTAAGGTACAGAAAACAAATACAACCCGAAGGACATGTTAAGGGAGTGAGGAACAGAGTCAAAGTACAAGTTACAGAAAGTAAACCAGTTCAACAAGTTTTGACAGGAGTTCAGCATTCAATGTGAACATCTTACAAATTTTATGCAGTAAAGGGATGGGAGTGCAGAAGGCATCAACTCAGGACACATACAAGTCATAGATGGCAGGGGCTACATGTCAGAAGAGTTCCAAAGAAGATATAAATCAAAATACCCCATATTAGAGAAGCTTCCACAAGGCAAAGGATGCTCAGTCCCTCTAGTCCAAGTGAAAACAGTATTAATAACCTCAGAAAGTCTCATGGACCTTACATTTAGTACTTCAGGTATAGTGCACTTAAACAGTAAGTAACAATTTTGAAGTGGAAAAAGTATATATAGGAAGTTGCTAATTTAAGCCTAGTTTAGCCTGGAAAGCATTAGCTTTCCTGCAAGCTTCTCAGTCTCCTACAGTAAGAGACTCAGTACCACACTTTCCTTTCTAATGTGACATAAATACAGTGTTTTGTGACTTAGATTGTCATATTTCCTCGGGTTAATTTTATAACTAGGAATGTAAACACTCTCCCTAAAGGGATTAAAAATCAAGCTGGTTGCCACAGCTTCTTGAACAGAATGTTCTCAAAGCAGCCTCTACTGCAAATGAAGAACTGTGGGTCATCGACAGTTAAACTGGGAGATCACTTTAACTCCCAAATGAGACACCATTACACTGTGGAGTGCAGCCTGAGCCCAAGAAAAGGGAGGCATGCAACCCAAAGCAGGACAGGGAGCCTGGGAAAGCAACAAGGAGTAGTGTTTACCAGGAAGAAAAGGTTTCTGGGAACACCTGGCCAACTTCTGTACATGAGCTACAAAAAGAAACTCCTTCTTCTGCAAACTACTATTTTCCTGGGGTTTGCTGCTTTCCTCTCAAAAAAATGTAGTCTTTCTTGAACTTTAAGTTCTAGAAAAATGCAGATAGCAACTGAATGAGTGATAGAGAAAACGTGACATAAGTTTAAAAATTCTGGACCGTTATCCAAAAGATACTGTAAGACAAGTCAAACGCTACCATTCAGGTCATGCTCTTCCCCTATCCCACATGGCTGCATTTCCTATGCTGCTTCAACCCAGCCTTCACAGAATCTCTGAGGCTGGAAGGGACCTCTTGAGATCTAGTCCAACTCTTCCTGGCCCGCACGAGCAACCCTTTTCCCCGTTCCTTCTGAGTGGGGCAAGAGCTTTCTGTAATGTTACTTGCATGCCTTAGAGCATTACAACCAAAGACTCCTGAGAGGACACAGAGCTACTCAAACCCTGGAAGAGTCCAAATGCTAGCAATAGGGTTCATAATACCCTCCCAAGAACCTTATTGGGGCAACAAAAAAACTCCATCCACTTTGTTCAACCTAGGAAGACCTAAAACAAAAGGAGAAGGGACATGCCACTGAATCATTTAACACCTTACCGAAGGACACAGAGGGAGCGAGTTCTGTTTAAGCATCTCCATAAAGTAAGATAAATAGCCCATAATTAGAACGTAAACTGTCTCAATGAACTCATACCTGTTTCAACAGGTTCCTAAGTGGGTGTTAATATAACTACAAAACTAAGGCAATTTACATACAATAACGCTCCCCTTCGGTGCGGCATTGCTTAACCATTTGCTAGGCCAGAGGACAAAGCGATGTTTTGGGAAAGCATTACGCAGTACCTTTTACATTTAAAAGCTCACATACTAATATTAAAATTAACACCTGTCATCCTTAAAAAGGTAGAAATAAATGCAGAATTTCCAGATGAACAAGAGGAAAGCGTTTCTCAAGTCTCACAGGGCAGGGAGGAAGGGGGGAAGCCTGGTTGATAGGCAGCAACCTCTGCTCCCTTTAGACATTAGGCATTAGAACAATATGCCATCAATAATAAGCTTTCCACAGAAACCTTGAATTCTTTTTTGCTACTTTGGCAGTTTCCACTACGCTCCCTCCCTCTCACCGGCACAGAAAAGATAATTTTTAACCCAGAATTAGTTCTTCAATCAAATTCCATCACGTGACTACATAGGTAATGTTGGACTCTCCAATTTTACTGAAGCTAGCTCAAATTAAGGTAGTAATTGCACCTTTCTAATCAGTCAGTCCTACTGCTATGAAATGCAGATCCCTCTCCTAGGAAAAGATCCTTAAATATCTACATGCAGCTACTACCATCAGCTGCAATTTAGAGCCAGGCCTTCCTTGAGAAGACAGAACAGTGAAAACGTAACATCAGGTATTGTCAGGCAGCCAGTCTCTCAAGTAATGCTGTTTTCAAACTGTTAGAGGAAACATTGCTCCATTAGCAAGGATTGGAAAAAATTAACGTCATTCACCTCAGCTACGAACTTGTTTATTCTCCCCCAATACAGCATTATCAAGGATTGTGGCAAGTTACACAAGGTGTCATATTTTTCAACAGTATCATAGGCCAATTTCAACCAGAACTGGAGTTTAGACACAGCAGAAACTTAACATTGATCACACGGCACACGTTCTGCTCTTACACTTGCAAAAAATGTCAAAAGTCTTGCTAACCCTGAGACAATGGGAAAAAATGTGGAAAAGAAAGAAAAAGTCACTCTTTTCCTCTCAGACTGATTATAGATAAGCTTGAGGAAGAACTAGCAACCCCTCTCTCCAGAAATTGTTGCAAGAATACCCCAATTTAATAAACAAAAAACAGTAGAGCAGACAATAAAAAAAACTGGACAAAACCTCTAAGGAACACTGCTCATTTCATAACAGGACTACCATGCGGTATGTTCCAGCACAAAAAGAAAACAACATGGCATAGAAAACATAGAAGGCATTAACAGTCAAAAGAAGTGATCTTTATCAACCAATAAGGAAAGCTCACTTCTTGGTCATCACTAAGTAGTAGTAATTTCAAGGTAAAATTAGTTATTTGCAGAGGCCGGAAATAACTTTTTCTAACCTTCAGCTGGCCTACAATTTCAAGACAATGGCTCTTCCTTTTGTACACAGACCTAGCCAGTGACATTTTTCAACCCTGAGACCAGACTGTGGCCCAACACACCATCTGAGTCTGCACCTGGTAGTCACTTCCACTGTGTTGGCCTAAAGAGCAACACTTCAGTACTTCTAGCCATTAAGAACTCCAAGATGATAAAGTACGTAACACTAACACATCATGCTAAAGGATAACCAGTACCACTCAAAGTCTGGTGCCAATGCTAGGTGTTGGTTGAAGTGCAGCTGTCCACAGGATCACATCACATTCTGCTTATTGCACACCTCACCGATTTCATTGGCAGGAAAGCTGCAAACAGAACCTCAATGCAAACTTCTGGGCCTCTAGTTTGGGAGCACTGGCCACAAAGTTCTTGATCATGGGTCAGAATCACAGTAGTCCTCTCTTTGTAAGCATGTCAGTGCCATAGCACTCCCTGCTTGCTTCTAGTGGTCCCCTACCAACTACCTTTCAGAAGGGTGTTGTCTCCTTCTTCAAGAAGGCTGAATATGCTTTATTTCCTCCTGAAGGAGGTCTAGAGGTAGACTGGAGGGGCACAGAACTTGATTCTCTTTGCATATGATATTATCCTCCAGTCTTTGTAACACTGTCTGTATACTATACCAATATATTTTAATTAGCAAAATAAGCCTGCCTAAACCTGTACTCTACTAACACTGTCTTATGCACAGTTAGACTGTCTTGCACATCTCCTTCTCGTAACCATGAAACCGGCAGGCTATTTGCCCAAAATCAAGTTTTTCATACACATCTTCAAGATCTGATCTCCACGTGTACGCTCACACTGTGGGTACAGATTCTTGAAATGAGGTGATCTTTTTGCGCTTTCAAAGTAATCCTATGGGTATGCACCCACTGCCTGTTGCTATATCCATATACACACAAAAAGTGCATCTTGCACTCGTAGTTTCTTCAAATCTCACAATACCCTAAATTAAACGGAAGAGAAAAGACAAGGTGCAATTTGAATGGATGTACTGAAAATGCCATGAACAACTTAAGAGTTATTTCCAGCTGCTTCCCCTTCCGAGTGTTCACCCCCTAACATTTAAAATGTAGGCAACTCCAAGCAGCACTGTTCAGCCTACACAGGGATCTGGAAAGGTACCTGGATACTGTCAGAAGGGTGACTGAAGAGCTGTTCAACCATTAACTATGGTTGGAACTTGGAAGCTGTGCAAAAGCTGCATGTAGTGCTTAGCGAAAGTGCTGACAAAGCTTCAAAGATCTCTCAAAAACACCAAAGTCATTTGTACTCCTGGAAGGTATTCACAGCAGAATAAATACTGGTAGTCTTGTAGAAGTGCAACAAACACCTGTGTGTCAACATGAACACTATAGGTGCCCTCTGCTATGAGAATGAAGAGGCAATAGATGACACTGGAGTCCTTCAGCCTGTTGAAGACAAAGTACTCATGGTGTCCAAGACGATGAACTTATACATCCGGAATGCATATAGTTCAAGAAAGTGATTAACAGTATTTCATGCTAAAAGACACAGCTCAAAAAAAAAAAAAAATTCTAAGTTGCGAGAGCCTTGCAGCTCATCCCGCTGTTGCAGTGACATCCTGTTGACCTCAGAGAGAGGCTCCTACTCCAAACGTGCCCAGCAGTCAGTCAGCTAAGGGATTGCCAACATATTCCCTAAGGAAATAACCATCTTGATTTTAAGTAGAGGCAAGTCGCTAGGAAGGGCGTGGAATTGTGATACACAAGCACCAGGATCCTTTCACCTAATGCTGCAGGTCAGGCTGGGATTCTACACCAGCTCTTGTGAGAGCAGGCCTTCAAGTGAGGTTAAATGAGCTAATCCCAGAACATCAAGGCTGAGATCACTGGGGATATTGTTACCTCACAGGGAACTAAACACAGTTCTTTAAACACAATCATCTACAGAAAGACTGGGAAGTCCATCCTTCAAACTATTACAGTACACCATATCTTAAAATAAATCCCTGTAATTCCAAGCTCTACACCGGACGTACTGCACTGCATTCTCCCACTTCCATTTATCAGAATAAAAAAATCTTTTTGCGTACTGCTCTTGAAGGAAAAGGTTCCTGCAAGAGTTTACTGCTTACATCTCCAAACTAGCTAGCAAAGATTACCAAAGTGTAACTTCGCCCAAACAGTACAGCTACCACCATGTAACAAATAGGCTTCACTGTTGGCGACCTGCTCTTCTCTTGCATTGAAATACACCAAACAGCCAAAACCAGCAAGGCAGGCAGCATACCCAAGCACTTACTACAACTTAACATTTTCCTGCCCATGGAGAATTTCAGGGCGGGGCGGGAATATCTCCTTAGGATTTTATATCCCCCCCGTCACACCACATTCCCAAATGCACAACAGAAGTTACAAACTAGAGGTGAAAGCATAGCAACCAAATGCCAGAAAGGGGCAGGGACAAATACTTTTAGAAAATTCAAGCCTCCCAAACTGCTGTAGGATCATCTGCATTTCCCCTAGGCAACCGCTCTATGCTTACTTCTGTTCTCTTTGTATTTTTTGATAGCATCTGCCTGCACTGTATGACTATCCAGTCTAGCAATCTGGTGAGCACAGCTGCTGACAATGCCTCCCAGCTACCTCAGCCATATTTAATCCAGGAAGCCGTCACCAAGGCAGGCAGAGATGGTAGCAGCAGCCCCTATGCCTGCCCGTGGTGCCAGATCACAAGTTCCTTCCCCACCGAGCCCAATACTGGCCTTTGTCAGAGACAGGGTAAGAGAGATGCGAATAAACAGAGCCTTTTATTAAACTAGGTAACTCAGTGCTCAATTAAATATGCTGTATCTATTCATACTTAACTAAATTATTGTACATAGCAGATGTTTAATTGATGAAACTTTTCGACAGAAGTTTATGAATGTCCCATTTTTTGACAGCAGTTTATGAATGTTACATTTGTGAGTTTATCTAATTTGCAAAAAAGGTATTTGGGAATCACAGAACTATTAAAATGCAAAAAAATGAGCTTTAGATTTGCTTTCACTAGTTGTAGCTCACACACAGAAAGTACATAGGACTTAAATACATTTTGCTTTAACACTCGGGCAAAAGTAGTATTAACTATAATTATCAAACAGATTGGTTTTAGTCACCCTAAATCAGACTTTTACTTGTATTCAGGTAACCAGAGATGTCTACAGATACCTAGCAAAGCCTTCAGTAGTACTAATGTACACCAAGTTCCACCTCCTGCAGTAATCAATGAAGGTCAGCTGGTAACCTGCAAGAACATCTCTTAAACGACATTAGACCTTTTTAGATCTTTGAAGCTGTTGCTCTATTCAGCTTTATTTTTTAACTGAAAAATCCTCATTCTGCTCCTGGACTTCACTAAAATAACCTTTCTTGTGTCTTTTCCCCTCATCTCTCTACCATTTACACGACTCTAAGCAAAAACATTCCAAACCAAGATAGTATTCTATATACTGCAATAAATTACAAAACAGAAGGTAATTTTAAAAAGGTCTTTTAAAAGAAGTCTTTTGTAACCTAACATGCTCATTTATTTCTTTTAACCATTAGCCACATGGTCTTAGACCTCACCCAGAAACTGACAGCCAGCACACAGGATGCAAAGCTTGAAGCTGCAACCTCGAGTGAAGTACACCGCAGCAACTCAGAAGAGGAAAGGCAGAGCTCCTGCATTGCTCCAGACACAGACAATGCACAACAAGCAGAATCCAACTTCGCCTCTCCATTTTGCCTTTAGCACTCTATACCAAGGCAAGATAACCCCTGTGTATCCAAGCAGGGCAACGCTGCATAAGCACACCACATATCAAGGATACATGCAAACTATTTAGCTTTGAGAGAGATTCTCTTAGTACAGGTGAGCCTAGTACAAGCCTTCATCTCCCCTTCAGCCAGGAAGAACCTAAGTATCCTCACATGACATGCTTATGTCTACACAGGTGTATTGGGTTTGCATGGCGAGGTTTTGGTAGCAGGGGGGTCTACAGGGGTGGCTTCTGTGAGAGGCTGCTAGAAGCTTCCCCCATGTCCGATAGAGCCAATGCCAGCCGGCTCCAAGACGGACCCGCCGCTGGCCAAGGCCGAGCCCATCACTGACAGTGGATAGCACCTCTGGGACAACATATTTAAGGAGGGAAGACAAACCTGCACAACTGCAGCAGGAGAGAGGAGTGAGAATATGCGAGAGGAACAGCCCTGCAGACACCAAGGTCAGTGAAGAAGGAGGGGGAGGAGATGCTCCAGGCACCAGAGCAGAGATTCCCCCGCAGCCCATGGTGAAGACCATGGTGAGGCAGGTCATCCTCCTGCAGCCCATGGAGGTCCATGGTGGAGCAGACATGCACCTGCAGCCTGTGGAGGACCCCATGCTGGAGCAGGTGGATGTGCCTGAAGGAAGCTGTGACCCCACGGAGAGCCCACACTGGAGCAGGCTCCTGGCAGGACCTGTGGCCCCATGGAGAGAGGAGCCCAGGCTGGAACACGTTTGCTGGCAGGACCTGTGGCTCTGCAGGGGACCCACGCTGGAGCAGTCTGTTCCTGAAGGACTGCATCCCAGGGAAGGGACCCACGCTGGAGCAGTTCATGAAGAACTGCAGCCTGTGGGAAGGACCCACGTTGGAGAAGTTCGTGAAGAACTGTCTCCTGTGGGAGGGACCCCATGCTGGAGCAGAATAAGAGTGTGAGGACGAAGAAGCAGCAGAGACAACACATAATGAACTGACCACAGCCCCCATTCCCTGCACCGCTCAGGGGGAGGAGCTAGAGAAGTCAGGAGTGAAGCTGAGCCCAAGGAAGAAGGAAAGGATGAAGGGAAGGTGATTTAAGATTTGTTCTTATTTCACATTATCCTACTCTGATTTGATTGGGAAATAAATTAATTTTCCCAAGTCTGTTTTGCCCGTGATGGTAATTGCTGAGTCATCTCTCCCTGTCCTTACCTCAACCCAAGAGTCTTTCATCTTACTGTCTCTCCCCCTGTCCAGTGGAGGAGGGGAAGTGAGGGAGCGGCTTGGTGGGCACCTGGCAGCCAGCCAAGGTCAACCCACAACAGGAAGAGAATCCTCTCTGAAACCCCTCCCATCCACTAGACATATAAAGTGGTCCTCCAGAGCAGCCAGACAAGGAAATTATTATTTACTGTGGTACACAAAAAACCCACTTATCCACAAGCCATTCACTGTGCTTCAGCACGTCATCGTCCAAGCCATTCCTTGCCCCAGACAGCCCACAACATGCCACAAAACATGCAACACAACAAAAACCAAAAGGTGAGCACTGGACAAAGAAAGCATACTCCAAAAAGCAAAAAAAAAAAAACCCTACCTTGGCACTCTCAAATCCAGTGAAGGATGGTATACACTGCTGCAGAAGGCATTAAATAGAGGAAAAGGCAGAAGCTTTACACCAGCTGGGGGTAAAAGAAATCATCTTCAGGAGGGACCTTATTTGAGGAAGATATGGAACAGGAACTGATCAAAGCTACTGTCCTTGGCCAAGTGAAAGTAGTGATCAGCAAGTGAAAAAAATATTACTTATGACAAAGCTAAATAACATGCGTTGAAAACAAAAACAAGCTTGAATTTGATGTACTGGAAAAAGGAGACTAGAGAGGGGAAACCAAAGAGAGACAGCCATGTGACCAGAGTGATAAACTAGCAGGAAGCAAGAACGGGCAGAACTGTCTAGGCACAGATGATAAATTCACAACTGCGCAGAGAAAAAAGTGGCAATATCAGGGCACACCTACAAAAGATAAATCTCTTTCTCTGACTGCAGCAACAGACTCCAGCTGCCTCTGTTGCATTCCGGAGGCCCATCTGCCTCAGCAAGCAGATTCAGCCCAGTTGCCTGACAGAGATTGTCCCCACCCTCCATCCCAAGGAAAAGAACAGATGATTTTTGCCAGGTCAGCAAACTGGCTAGTAGACAATATTTAATCAATATATATAGTATCAATAACACTATAAATAGAGTATCTGCAAGAGCAGGAGTCTCAACTAGACAAAGACAATAAGAAACAACAGCTAGAAGCTGAAGCAGGAAAAACTCTTATTGGAAAACACACACAAATTTTAACCAATTTGAACGATCCACCTAGATATTGGCTGACCTCTCACTATCTGCAGCCTCAGAAAAATCAACATTAGATACCTTTATGGTCTAACTCCATCAAATGTCATAACGCTGATGCAAAAGTCACAAAGTAAAGTTGTCTAGCCTGGGTTCCAAAAAAAAAGCTGTCACAGCATGTATTGCTGATGTACAGGCTTTTTTAATACTTTAAAGGAATGCCTGGGGAAAGACTGGAAAAGTCAGTTTTTCTCTTCTCCTTTCAGTAGTTTGGAGGGCAAGTGAAAGGTAAAATAACAGTTTTGTCCCCAAGAAAATAAGTGGAAAATTTGCACCTGATCTACCAAAGCCAAAATGAAAAACAGACTGCAGCAGCGAAGACCCAAAAATGTTCATATGCTTCAGTTTTTGGCAGTTAATTAGCTAGTTTCACAATTCCTGGATATCTACATTTTGAAAAACAAGGACCTGTAACATAACACACCTGTCCCTGTGTTGAAAAGGACTTTTATTTTAGTGGAGAGTAGTTTGTTTCAAAGGATTTCTGACATGCAGTAAACAGTATCATCTTCCTCAAGCAACAGAGGTTGCGGTAACATCTTACTCATGTGGCTGCTGCAACAGGAAAATTTGGCAAGAATCTGGTAGACAGTAGAAAAACTGCAAGGAGAAGAGGGCAGAACCCTCTGTCAAACTGGGTGTCAGTGATCACAGTATGACCGCCGATCAGAAGCTGGAAAAGAGCCAGTCAACGCTGCTAAGCAGCCATTCTATTCGTACTACAAAAATGACAAATTACATCACACGAAGACTTTCAGAATACCAAGCATTCCACTCAGAACAACAAAACCTCAGAAAGAAAACCCGTCTCCCTTTCCCTAACTCCCCACCAGGCTTGCTCACCCTCAGGGTCAATATCTGCGTAACATATCACTGGCTTTCCCCCATCTTGTCTAGTACCCTGCACTGACACACAGAATTTCAAACATCACCATCCCTTGCCTGACAATTCATCCTACAGAAACAAGGCTCACAAAAGCGGACTGAGGGACACCAGCACATTCCAGACAGCAGGTGTCCAAGCCAAAGGAAGGCACCAACAATACTTATTTAGAATTCCACTCTTCACAGAACATATTCAAATCCGGGCCGGGGAGGGGGGGGGGAGGCAAGTTGGCTTCCGCAGTGGGGTAACAATTGACATCCTGGGAAAGGAGATCATTATCAAGAGATACAGTGTTCAAGATCAGCCCCTTAAAAGTCTTCCAAAGCAGGTAAACCCGAAATCACACCTGTAAACACACAGGGCTTTCTCAAATCAGTATGACATATTAACTCAGGTACCTTTACAACTATTAAAATTACACCAGTAATTACCACAGAACAATCAGAATTGTAATTTGAAATAGTCTATTGAACAAGATCTGTTTCCTAAAGCACATTCTGACTGTCCATTGGTTTGTAATTCTCTTGTCTAGTTCTCTACCAAAAGCAGCATTAATTTCAATTTCAACTCAAATAATTTTGAGAAATCTAAAAAGCTGAAATAGAAATTTAAATCTTTGCCACCTGCCCAGAGAACAAAAAGCTCCTGCATTCAACTTAGGTCTAAAGCCAGTGTCTATTGAACCTGTACGGTGGGAGACAAGTAGGAAATGCAGTTACACCCTTGTACCAACAACATCGCAAAATACACCAGACCTTATAGAAGAGGGAAGCTGATTGTATTTGACATAAAAACTGAAAACAAAACAGGTTTCACTCAATCTCATACTCACAAGCACCAGAAAGTATTTGGTGCCCAAGAAGTCTGTCCAGCAATCAGACAACCAGGAGAAGGCTGTTCATCCGTCCACCCGGCAGTGGGCCATTACACCTGGCCCAACAACAAGCATTAGGAGGTCCGGTATCTGTTGCCCTGACACGGAGGGCGAGGGACGCCAGTTGCCAAGTTCTCCTCACGCCTCCTGGGCTCCTCCTCAGTTGGCAACCACATGCAGATTTTACAGGTTACAAACAGGGCTTTTCATACGCTTTTGTAGCTAACAGTGATGACCATTTCTGTCCTGTGCCACCTCCACGACCCACCAGGACTTGGTCACTGTGCTCTGCCTCCAAAGTGTGTCTTGTGAGACTGAATGCAAGCACGCTGGGGTCTTGATGACTAGCTGCTAATCCAGGCATTTTTGAACACAGGTCATTCCAACAGCCCTTTTCCCTGTTGCACGTGGTGCCTCCACATCCAGATGCTTCCATTCACATCCATTTAGCCCTTCTATTGCAACTCCCTACAGGTGTGCCAAGGGAAACACGCGTGGCCACAGAGCATCGCAGCAGAGGAAAAAGTGGCCAGAACAAAAGAGCAGCACTTCCCCGCCCCCCCCAAACAGCGTCTGCATAAGCCATCTGAAAGATTGTACCAAGCTATGGCTTAAAAGCTTTTGCACTGCTCAGCATTGCCAACACCACAGGTATGGCATTTTTTGGACAAATCATACTATTCATTTTATTGAAAGAAAAGGGATCTCATACTCCAGCAGATCATTGCCTCTACGTATGAATCTCAAACATATTTAGTTCAGTTACGATCCCAGACTTGGCACACATTCCCACAGGGGATCAGAAGAGGAGACTTGCACACAGCCTCAGCTCTTTGTCCAGTTCACCTGAGCAAGGGGATTACACAGCCATGCAAAAATCCCAAACAAAAACATCTCTCTAAAATAACTCATTCTACCGACTCTGAATAAATCAAGGAATCACCCAAGAAGATGAAAGATCTCTCAGAGAGGTAACAACAACCAAGTGAAATAAATTTATCACATCAGGAGTGTTCTCTTCTAGAGAAGTCGGTGGAAATTTAAATGCATTTCAGTACAGTTTGTGCAGGAAAAGACACGGCCTCTCAAATTAAGAGCTAGGAAATCAAGTGCTGCCCACAGCTAAAAGGTCCCAGAACATTCTCATTATCCACAGAGACATTTTCAGTTCAAAGATACCAAAAAGCAAAGGATTAGTGAGTAACATAGGTCAGATTTTTCCCACTGATTGGTGTACCCTCCCTGCAACATGCAGCTGAACCAAAGCCCATATTAATATTTTGGCATTTAAATCCTCCCCCCCCCTAAATATAAGGTTCTCTTTGTTCCATTGCAAACACTGCCAACAACTGGTAAAAATTACTTTAGCTGCTCTTGCTGACAGGGATCCTATCATGTGCGCCATGTTTGCCAAAAAAGATTAGTCCTGAAGAGCTTTCAGATGAGTACCAAGTGCATAGTCATAAGGAACTTAATTATCACATATGCAAAAGTCTTTTTCAAGGCACATTCAACCATTCTGTTGCCAAAGCTAATTGCCTTGATCACTTACCACTAGAAACTAAATAGGCTTAAATGCTTGGAAGGTATAGCATCACTGAAGTTATCATACCTCAAGACTAAGTTGATTTCTTGCAAATAAGGGTTATAAGAAGCACTCCACAGTACCTGACAGTCAAGAACTGTTACGTGACAACTACTCGCCTTGGTTATTTTGGGCTGCTCTCTTCTCGCATTACATACAATATTCCTTCTGAAACCACCGTCCAAACAGCAAAACCCTGGTCTCTGAATTGAATTCTGTGCAAACAGCTGTTTCTCTCCTCCTGGCCTGCCTTTCATTACTATTTCCAGTGAGTCATAAAAAAACTATTCAGAGTGAGGCAAAGATGGTGGTACTCCACCACTGTCCTCCTCCCACCTCTCTCCACCCACTTCTCAGAAAAATACAGTTCTGAAGACACTTCCAGTCCAGACAGGCACTCCCTGCCAGCTGCATGAGGTCACCAACGCAACAGCACAGGGACTGTAGAGAAATACCTCCTCAAGTCCAAACAGGAGCTGATAAGAAGCCCCAGATGAAGTGGTGAGAGCTAAACAGCAGCTACTTCAGCTTACCACTACCGATAATAAAATATTATCTATGAATATTCACGGTTACAATCTAACACGAAACTTGCATCGTATCTGACGGAAGCAGAAAACAAGCAAAAAAAACCCCAAAACAAACAAAAACTCACAAACTACAAAACCACACACGCACAAAACCCCAAAAACCGTACCTGACCCAATTTACAAGTGGGAATAAAATGGAAATACAAGGAAATAAAGAAAAAAGTCTTGATTAGCCTGGAATAAAAAGAGGAACCCTGTTTATGCCACATAAGAGTAAGTTCTGCTATGTCAATTAGCGACCTTCCCCACCCAGTCACCTGATCTAGAGGGGTCACTTTTGGTGGGAATTATAGAAGTCCTTTTCGACCAAATGCCAGTTCCTGTAATTTTATGACTTGGATTATACATGAAGATATCAGGACTCCTCACATACAAATATATCGAACATATACATCATTTTATGAATGAGCTTATTTCTCTCTTGACTCTGCAACTGTAAAAATACAATCATACTTCAATATTGCAAATTGTTTAAAAAAAGAAAAAGAAAAAAGGCCTCATTCTAAAGTTAGAAAATAAAACCAAAAGATCTCCAAAAAGGAGTTATACATTTGAAATAAAACATGGGCAAACCTGACAGACATCACTCAGAAGTCTCAGACTGCCTCCCACCTAAGTCTGAAGACCTCATCAATAAGAAGAACACTTTCTTAGGTTCTATATTACAGGCTACTGACTAAACTGCTGCAGATGCTTTCTAAACATAACTAATTCCATCTTTAGATCTTTTCCAGCATGCAATACTGACCAGCAATTATTAAGGAGGGGACCATTATGATCTGATGGATTAAATATAGACGCAGGCTGACCTGTGTAAGGAAAAATAGCTTTCACGTAACTACAGAATGTGTCTAGTCTGTGAACAGTTTAAGATCCACTGCATTATCTTCTCTTTTTCTGTTATTTGCAAAGTTGCAATAATTTCCTATGCTTCTGAGGTAATGCAATTAATTGCTCATAAATCAGTGAGGGATACTAAACTGTAGCTGGGCTGCATACACTCTGGACATTAGAATATGAATGCAAATAGAAATATCTTTAAAAGCTAAATGAAACCCCATCCCACAAAGTCAGGTTTGCCTAAGTTGGGGGGGGCGGGGAGAAAAGAAAAAAGAATGAGCTCAGAGGGAAACCCAAAATAATCCTCACCTTTCTTTTATTTGAGGGACTCCAAAGTTACATTACGATTCTTGCTGCCTTGAGATTTACAACACAACAGAGCAAAAAAAATTTAAATTCAACTGCAGCTCTTGTTCACATTACCAGGACTGTGGCACTCCAGGCTGCACTCCCGAGCCTGCTATTGCCATCCTCAGAATCCTCCAACAGGTAGTGTGCTAACTCTACACCTTCAAAACCCACAGGAACCTTGCCTTTATCTAATTTGCAGATTAATTTAATCCAGATTTAAATAAAATATTCTGCACACGACTTGCTTATACTGAGGCACACTGAGAACCGTACAAAAGTGCATGAGAAAGCCTAATCCTGCTTTTCTCAAACTGCCTTACTGGTACCTCTCTATCACAGCCCCGGTCTTAACAGAGGCTCGTAAGACACATATTTTAACTAAACTACCTCAATTTTTCCAAGTTCAGGTTAATAAGAGAAAGGAACCAATGCAATTTATCACCCTTCTGAAAAATCTCTGATTTGCAATGAGGAAGCTTCTTGATACTAATTCTGCATAAAAGAGCAACTATCACATTTCCTTCACGGGCAGATTTAAGCTGTAGTGTACAATGTTAAATATTTTGTCTTCAAACAAGAGCTCCTTCAACAACCGATATCTATACCTTTACAGACACTGATGAACCAGCTTTACGAGTTACTCACAGAATAAGCTGTATAGAGCTTCCCATCTAGCACTAACTCCCGATGTGTCCAACCTGTCCAGAAAGTGGTGTTCTCTATAATTCTTCCTCTTCATTTTTCCGGACACCCTACACCTCTGAAGAAACCTGTTTAAGCAGATCTTTCTTGGATGACTATGCCAAATTCCAAGAGACAGTATCAGCCATCCAAACACTTTCAAACTAAAAGTGGGAAACCCAAAAAGACGAAGACCAGATTTTTTTCTTTAAACGTTAGACTTCTAGGAAACAAAATTTAACTGGGTCACCTGACAAACAATTTAGGTTTATTTTTTGCTTAAAGACACAGACAAGTCATCCCAGTCAAAAAAACTGCTCCCCACCTTAAAGAGAGAGAGCATGCATGAGGGAGAGGGGAAAGTCATTCTTACAGAAAAGCTATCAGTGGGAAAGGCCCTTCAGACTTTACCACACAGGCACAAAATGTTAATTTCTCTCAATGGTATCATCAGTTTACAATAAGCCATCCTCCAGCCTGTCAGAAAGAAGGGGATTACCACAAGATCACAGACAGTAGACTTCAATCTTGAACAGATTAAATCGGCAATAAAGAGCAAGCAGCATCCTCTTCTTGCTCAATAGGGAACATCTTCTACAAGAAACCCCAAAAAGGAGAAAAAAAATACACGGTCAGATTCCATCCTGATGCATCTAAGAACACACGCACTGCTCAGGCACAGTGGAAGTTATACAGTTATTGGAAGCCACACAATCTGGGCACTAAAAAAGCATGGTGCCATCACCCAGCAAGCCAGACGGAAACAAGAGAGCCAACAACATTCTAGTTTCCAACTGGGAGAACCTAAAATATTCCACAGTGAAAGACAAAGCTTTGAAAAAGCCTTTGCCAAATTGATAAATGCTAATTTCGTCATGAAAATGTCACAATACCCCAACAAGTAACCCACGTAGGAAAAAAGGCTATCGCACAGCACGGATGAAGAATATATGTACCAGCCTGCCTTCTAGACAAGGACCACAAAAAGAAGTTCTCTCGGGCTGCTTCTATTCCAGATAAGTACATCCTTACCCTTCTGTGAGCACAAGCTGCCACGTCACAACAGAACAGAGTACTTCTCACAGTTTTATCTGCGCTGCCACAGCTTTTCTGTATAGACTACTGTGATTTGGAGACAGAAAAAACAAACAAACAAAAAACCAAACCCAACCAACCAAACATAAACCACCAAATTTGAAGTATTAAGTAACACTTATTCATAAAGCCATTTTTATTCAAGAAAGAGGTATCTGGTCCAAGTATAGTACGGGAATCCTTCTATTGACAATCTTCATTTTAGCTCCAATTTTCATTTCAATGTCTTTCATGATCTTGAGCAACTTAGTTGCACACTCTGCCTCCCTTTTTCCAACTAGCAAGAATAACGCCCGTTTCACAAGACTGTTGCACATAAGTAGCTGAAGTCCAAAACTGCTAAGTAACAACAGAACAACAGTGACAGCTCAAGAAAAAAAACAAAACAGGCTGGAATACTGTTAAATAAGTGCAAGTCATTGATATTCCTCTGATAACGCCTCTGACGTACGCTCCTTAGCAGACAGGTACTCCAAACAACTTCATGAAACCCTCAAAGCTAATGCATATGTGCTCTTACATGAGACAGTTCAGAAATCCAGACTTTACTGGATTTTTCATTTCAGTATGAAATTAGGTGCTAGCCGATTTTCATCTTACCATCTTCTTTTAACATTTATGGAGGGGGGCGGAAATCACTTCTGCTTCTAGATTCCATGTGTGTTGCTTGGTTAAAGGGAGAGCAAACCTCTGACAATGCTGATGCAATGCAAATCAGCATGATATTATTCACATCATTTTAGGTGCCTTTACATTACAGAAAAACTGAACATAAACTACAGAGTCTGAATGCAATATTATAATGTAACATGATAATATGATTACGGGGGGGAGGAGGGAGGCCACTAAGAATTGTTCTTCAGCCGCCTCCCAGCCTGCCTCAGCCGCCATCAACTTTACAACCTTCACCTTTTCAGCTTCTCAGGAGTGTGACACAGGGTGCACCAGATACCTTCCTCTGCTAGGTAGGTCCTCCTCCTTATGGATATAACTTCCAATCTGAAAATCTCTCCCTATGAAGAAAGAGTATAAACCCTCCTATCCACACCCATAGCTCTGAGGCACTGTAATCAATAGCACAAGCAAAATGCTACAGTGTCTAATTCACACGTTATGTCTCAGTTACACTACTGGCAAAGAAGTCAAATACAGAAAATCTCACACGAAGGACATTAATTTCATTAAATATAATGATCTCTTACAGTCCTGGTTTAGTTGTTGTTAAACAAACTCCTTTCCAGCAACGCAGCCCACAGCCCTCTCTCAGGCTGTACTAGTAGTAATAAAAAAAAAAAAAAATCAAAGGACAAGTTACAAAAAGACTGCTCAGTAAGGAAAAAAAATTCTTGGGAGTAGACCGTGAACTCAAGCCTTTCTGCTCTCACTTGTGTATCTTAATTATTAAACTAAGGAGTCTGCTCCCCTCCTTCTGGTCATTTAATCTTTAACTCTTATGCAAAGTGGTATGGCTTCAGCTATAGGAGTCAGGAATTCCCACTCACATATGCATGAACAGCGTGCAGGCCACTAAGCAAACATGGGTTGAGGGTTGGAAAAGGGGTATTTGAAGCTCTCCAAGCAAACCTTCCACTTAACAAGGGTGTGCTCTGACTGCCGAGGCGGATACGAGGAAGGCTGTAACACCACTACCTGCATTTTGAGCAGCACGGCTGTTGCTTCATTCTTCACAAAACGTACTGGCAACCACCATGCATTATTTGAAACATCTGAAGGCTCGTTCTGAGACAAAGCAGTGAAGACACCTTATTTCTGACAAGGTGCAGCAAAATCAAATGGCCAGCTGCTCAGCCTCATCAATAGCAAGGCAATACTCAGAAGCAGAGATAAGATGGCCAAGAAACTTGAGAGTCAAAGATGATTTATCTAAAGAGTAAGTCCCCATGATTAAGCAAGAGCTTAATGAAAATATTAAAGCTGTTGCTGTGTTAGGTATTTTTGCCTGAATTTTTTTTTTACAAATCTGGACATGGAATTGAACAGGGAATAAGCACCTCAGAAAGCATTTACTCTGAGGCCAATGACAGAAAGAGTCCACAAGTGACAGATCTGGTGCTCCTTCAAGCAGGGACAGTGACTACAGCCCAACTCATCTCTCCTTGTCGCCCAGCATTTGTTCCTAAAGATTTTGGATTGAAAGGGAAGGAGTTATTTTAACACATAGTCAGATCTTTCTCGCTACTTCAAACCTCATCCAAATCTGTATGGACAGAAAATTATTAACTGCTAGTAACTGAGCAGCCTCTGTGAATCCACAGTAGTGACAATTGTTACGAAGGACCTAAAAGACTATAGCATAAACTGAGCGCTCCCTGCCCCTTCAAAAATATACTATACGTTCTTTGAAAGGCAGGGTGAACTATTAAAATCCTGGAATAAAGTCCTTCTTTATACTCTGCCAGCAGTGAACTTGTAGAATCTCAACATTTCCTCCCCAATAAAATCACTACAGTGGAACACGTCTGTCTTGCTGGGGAAGACTTACACGGATTTATCCAAAATTCATCACCCAGCCAGTGGAAGAGAAAGTTTTCTGGCTCTTAATGCATATGGTCTTTTGAAGGACAAAGGCAGATTGAAGCATTCAGCGAGCCATGACAAAACATGCTGTTGATTATTTAGAACATGCTTTTACGCACGCTCCATACTTTTCTACTGCTCCAGAAGTTATTTTCTGTGGCATAGACATTAGCTAATTTGCCTAGATCTTTGTGGGAACAAGGAAAGGCTAAGCTCACAATCCATTTCCTGACTAATTACAAAATGCTCACAATTCATTTCCTGACTAATTACAAAACGTGAACTGAAACACTAGCCTTACTTTCAGAAGTGTTGGGCACGGGGGAGTCATCAATACAAACATTGCCTCACCTCTTTTTCTTTAATCTTGTTCTTGAAAAACCTGTCTTTGGTCTCAATCTCAGCTTCAAAAAAACCATTTTAAGTTTCAAGTAAAAAAAAAAAAAAATCAATTTATACAAAGGCATGAAAAGACCCAACTGCCACGAAGGGAAGCAGCAAACTTGTCTGTCTCATTCCTATTCTCCACATACAGCATATAGGATTGAATGTTTGCAAAAAGATTTAAAAAAAATACCAACAGTAAGACTTCATGCATTCATTTTTAATATTGGTTCTTTTTCCTTTAATAGCAGATATATAGCATCTACTGTGTTCTGATCATACTTTCATTGTCTGAATGAATAAATACAGCATGCTTACATGCTTATTAAACATGGAGGTGACACAAAAGCTACACACATGCTGGAGGACAGGAATAAGATCAAAATTATTTCAACATATTAAACGAAGATCAGGAAAAATCAAATTCGGCAGGATCAAGTGAAAGGTAACACACTCAGGAAAGCACGACAGACTGTATAAAAACAGGATGAGGAACAAATTTCAGCAGCACACCTTCAAGGAAAAGGGTGGCAACTCAGCAAAACTCTACTACATCATACGATTATGAAAATGTAGATACCATGCCATGATGTACAATACTAGCATCTATCAGGGTACACAAAATAATCCTTGTGCTCTTGTAAGTATGTATGTTAACACTCCTGTTGGAAATTTTTTCTCTGTTTTGGCAGTGCACTTCCAGAAAGACATGGATTGAGCAGAGAGAAGTCAGAGCAATCCAGGGAAAAGTACGACAGATCTATTGAATAGGACCCGCAGAGAAATATGAAAGAATTGGGTTTTCCGTCTAAGAGACGATAAATGCAAGGAGAATACACTGTTACAATTTAAATTTCTAAAAGGTTGCAGTTAAGAGGAAGAGAATAACCTGTTCTTCATGTCCATTGATAGGTAGTGAGGTAATATTGCACCATGACATATGAAAGTCAGATAACAGGGAGAACCCATCCAGTGCTAGGAATACTGGAGCACCAGAGCTACAGAGTCCTTGTCACAAAAACTCTTTAAGAACATGTTAGATAAGCACATCAGGGGTCAGCTGGGGGGTTTTTTTTTTGGGGGGGGGGGGGGGGGGTGTTTGCTTTTTAAAATTAATCTATATAGCCACTAAGAAACACAGAGAAGAGGTAAGCTGCATCCAAATTATTCCCCTTACCAAATATCACGACTTCTTTTGAAGCACCAGCAGTTTCAAAACCAGTTTTTCTTACCTCTTTGCTTCCTCCAGGTGACAGAGGTATTCATAGGCTACATTCTGGCGTCGTCTTTCATCCATTTCCTCTGCTGTTAATCTCTCATTATCCAAGACAGCTGCAAATAGTCAAAACACATTCTCAGGTGGCTGAAGATTGAACATAACTGTTCAGGCACATCAAAAATCAGACCCAACCTTTCCCACAGAAACTCATCACAGGTTTTATTTGATTCAGAAAAAGGAAGGACCAAATATATCTGTTCTTTACAAGCAACAGAAGAGACCCTGTTTCCTTATCACATAAGCTTGCTCTCTTCCCTCTTTCTGATTCCTCAATTTGACCGTGATCCAACTTTTTCCATCTTCAGATTTCTTAGAAACAGTCCTTCGTTGCCTTATTTTCTTCTAGCCTCGCCCTTCTCTTCCTCAAAAGCACATCAGTGACCACATGTCCCTCCATCTATCCTCCGATTTTGGTAGTCAGAGATTAAGGAAGGACAACGATATATATTCACATCATATAATCTCTTCTGTATCTTTCTAGTGCATCTTTAAAAAAGATGGAAATGTTGCTCACAACCCTCATCCGAAAGGGAACCGTTCAGATCCCATGCATGTCATCTTCGGATCAAGCTGAGGACCCACCTAGGGGGATACGCCTAAATCTTCCAGATGCTGTGGGTTTAAAGTGATAAAGCCCGCTCCTTCCACTCTTACAGCTAAACACCTCATCCACGCTCTCATGTCAAAAAAAAGAAAAACCACAAGGGTTTAGGTTCTATGGACCAACTTGACACATAGGAAACGTCTCACACCATTATTCATCGAAGGTTAGCTTACACCTCAAACGCCTTCAACAGACGCACGCGAGCGATGAGGTATCAACTACGGCACTTGGGATCGAACAAGACCTCGGTTCAGACGGCAAAGGGTCTCTTGGAAACCCGTGTGGAGCACCGCGAAACGTCCACCTTCCGATGACTCCAACCCACCGAAAGTTACAAGAGCTGGAAACTGCCCCAGACCGGAGGGATCCCCGCCAGCCAGGGATGACCCCCGCCCCCGGCTCCCGGCTCAGCCCCCCCCTACCCCGGGCTCCCGGCTCAGCCCCCCGCCGCCGCTTGCGACACCTCCCGCCGCGGCACCGCGTTCGTCCCCGCCTCTGCTCAGTTTGGACGCGGTATCGCGGCACGAGCGGGCGCGTACCGCGGACGCCTCGACCCAGAGCCTCCCCCCCGCAGCCACCGTGTGGCACGGAGGCGGGGGGGTCCGACCGAACGCCCGGTGAGCCCGGTGCCGCCGCCGAAATGCGGGGGAGGAGGAAGGCAGGGACGGCCGCGGCCCCGCTCCTGCCGGGGCGCCCCCGCCCCGCGCTCCCCCCCCCCGCCCGCGGCGGACATCTTGGGCGAGGCACGGAGCCCGCCCGCGGGAGGGAGAGCCGGAGGACGCCCCGGCGCTGCCCATCCACCGCCGCCTCCCAGCGCTCTTCTCTAGCGCCCGGGGAGGGACGCGGAGCTTGGCCGAGCTCCCGCGCCCCACGGCGCCCACCCCGCGGGAGGCACGGCGGGCCGCGCCCCGGGGCCGGCGCGGAGAACCGGCGGGGCCCGCCGCGCCCGCGGGCCCGTCCCAGAGCCGAGGCCCCGCGGCTCCCCCCGCGCCTGCGGCGCCCCGGCCGCCACTCCCAGCACCGGCCGCTGGAAGGGACGGACGGCGCGGCCCGGGCCGGCCCGGGCAGGGCGTCGCCGGGCAGGGCGTCGCCGGGCGGCCGCGCGGAGCCCCGGCGCCCCGGTACTCACAGCCATAGTGGGGCCGGGACAGAGCCAGCCCGTCCATCTCCTCCGCCGCCATGGCGCTGCGCGGGGCCGGGGCCGGCCGGGAGCTGGGCGCGGGCGCGGCGGTTCCTCTTCCTGCCCTACCGGGCGCGGCGGGGGAGGAGCCGCCGGCCGCGCTCGCTCCCTCTCCCCGCCCCGGCCGCACCCTGGCCGCCTCCGCCACCGTCGCCCGCTGCCGAAGCGGGGCGGCAGCTTGCCCTGCCCCGCCAGCGCGGCCGGCCCAGCTCGGCCCCGTCCCACGCCGGCCCCCGGCCTGCCCGCCCTGCCCCGCGCCGGCCCCTGCCTCCCTCCCCGGGGTCCCCCTCACAGCGCCCTGGCCCTGGCCCACCCGTGGCCCTGAGCTTTCCCGTCAGCCCCATTCACATCACCCGGCTAAGCTCTGGCCTAAGCTCTGCCAGCCCCGTTAGGTGGGACGCAGCCCAGGTCAGCCCGGTCAGACCCGGCATCTGCCCTCAGCCCTTCCAGCCTCCCTGGGCACACAGCCCCACCGGCCCGCCCCACCGGCGCGGCCAGATCAGCTCAGCCTCAACAGCCCGGCCCCTTCCACTCACCCTGCCGCGCCAGGCTGGCGGAGGCCCTCTTCTCCTGCCGGGCTTCCCGGCTGTGTCGGCCCTCCTCAGTAGCAAAACCTGGCCTTGCCGGGCACAGCTGTGCCCTTCCATCTAAGCAGCTCTGCTGCCCGCACTATGGTAACTCACCTGAAACGTCAGCCACAATTTGAAGCAGGGTGCCCCAAAACATCAGCATGCAACAGCAGCAGCGTTCAGCAGCACTGCCACAGAGATAGCCGTGCCCTGAAAGTTCCCTTCCCCTCAGTGCGTGTTAAGCTCATCTATTACCGTTGCTCTGCCTAGTTCTTGAACAAGAGTCACAGTACTGAAGATGCTGCCATGTGTCCATTTTAACGTCCCATGAATTTTGCTGCCAGGGCACAAGCTTACTACTTAAGCGCACATTAAGTAATTCCATAGACCAGTAGCCTCTGTTAGGAAAAGCATCGCCAACAGGTAAGGGAGGTGATCCTTCCCCTCTTCCCAGCACTGGTGAAGCCACATCTAGCGTACCGAGTCCAGTTCCGGCTTCCCCGGTACAAGGAAGACCTGAACGTAACGGAGCAGGTTCAGTGAAGCACCGAACAACGCGTAAGGGCTTGGAGCATCTGACATTTGAGGGGAGGCTGAGAGAGGACAGGACAAGAAGCAATGGGCAATGGACTGAAATTCATGAATGTCCACTTAAACATAAGAAGAAAAACTTTTACTCTGAGGGTGGTCAAACGCTGGAAGAAGTTGCCCAGAGAAGCTGTGGAGTCTCCGTGCTTGGAGATACTTCAAACCTAAGGAGACACGGTCCTGGGCAACCCGCTCGAGCTGGCCCTGCGTTGAGGAAGCGAGGTTGGACTGGAGACTTCCAGAGGTCCCTTCTCAACGATTCTGCGAGTCCATGAAAAAGTATATTTACAGAAAGTTTTTAAAGGGTCTGTATGAAAGGGAGACTAAGTGAAAGCTGGTTTTATTGATTATAAATGTCATGGTTCAACAGTTACAGAAATAACTACATAGCTGAATGCCAGACATAAATTACAAAACAAAAGGTTTTATAACAAACAGTTATAGTTCTAATTATTAACATTTATTTGCATTACTTCACATGTGGCCACTTTACAGTTACACAATGAGAAGACATTTAAAATAATATTTATATGTACATTGTGGAGTGCAGAACTGGTTTTGTTCCCCCTAAAAATCCCGTAATGTTTTTTGCGCAGTCCCACAATCCTCCCTCAAAAAAAAAAAATCTCATAAACTTACTCTTTCCTGTAAGACCCATTCTGATAAGAAAAATAAAACACGATTATCACACATCATCAAAGAATCTGGCTGAACGTCTTTAAGGTTATAGTTCAGCGGTTCCTGTAATAGCTCCCCTGATTTAAGACTTCTGGTCTTTGTTACTGTCTCTGCTAACTGTGGTTTGTTAGGGCTTGTGTATCTATGGGTTTAATTTATTGCCTCTTCTGTTTCTTGTCTTTTTTTTTTTTTTTTAAATGTTGAATAGACACTAGTCAGATTGCCTTACGAGTAGCATTACAGAGGTACTTATTTTTCCTCTAGTTTCAAAATTTGAGTGATCAATTCTGTAAAAAAAAAATTCTTCAAATACTCGGCCTTAATGCTTAATCACCAGGCAAGAGCTCCAAAATTCAGTCCTTTATTTAAACTACTGTTATCTGTTCTTTTGCAGGTATTTATTAGCCACTTCCTTTATGAGAAAGATTATTTCTGTGAATGGTGCTGAAAAAAATACAGGTTTAGAACACCTGAAGACTCTGACGCTGTGACTCCATAGTCACTTCAAGATAACCTAGGCTACCACTGGAACGTAAGGAATCTCTAACCTCGTCAAATCCTCTCCAAACAGGACAGTATATACAGTTGTCACACCTGCCTTTCCAAAGTGTTAGAGTCTTGCAGTCCAAAAAAGATTGGGAAATAATAGCATATTCAAACAACCTTCCACTGAATAACTGTTCGCATGTATCCTCATTTCTGGCAAAACAAAGCCTGACGATGGAGTAGGATCTGCTCTAGGTCCCATTTGGCACTAGGAATTCCCAGCCACCACTTATTCTCTCTGTAGCACACAGGGAACTCTCAGACAGCTGCAGTAACGTACCTCTACTGCCACTCTGCATCTTAGCGTCCTTCACCCTTATTAATCGTTTTTTTCTTCGTACTATTTTTTGTACTTCAGTCACGTACAGCCAGTTATGACCTTTCCCTTTAGACCCCATTTATCCCAGATAAGTTTAACTCATCCCCTATGTCTGCAATAAGGTTTAGAGCCCTATTCATTTTTGCTGTCTTCTCTAATTACCAGCTTAGTTACATGTTCTGTGCCTACAGGGTCAGAATGCCCTGTAGGAATCCAGATGGAGCTGTCTCAATTGAGTAAGTATATGTATTTTACATATATATATTGAAAAACATATGTGTGTGTATATATATGTAAAAGGCTCCTACCACTCATACACTTGATGATACTCTTTTCTATATGGTTGCATGTTAGGCTATGGATTGCCAACAGCAAAAGTTGCCTTTTGGCTCCCAGCATCAGATCAAAGTCACAGTGGTCAAATGAGACAAGTTACTGACCTGGTCTTAAAAGAAACACAAACGTTCTGCCCTGCCCCTCCCCAGCGCGAGTTCACAGCTGCACCCTCGGTGCTAGCCCAGATCACTCCCACAGCCCTGATCCGCCCGCGTTTGCAGCAGGGAACTTTGCGTGAAGCTCTGGAGAAACCTCAAGGGAAGCAGCTGCACACTTGGGGCAGAGAATGCAGACCGCCCCATCCCACAGGCTTCTGCTGCACCGGACAAGCCAGGCAGGAAAAAGGGAAGTCCGGCTTTCAAAATGGGCCTCCTCAATCCCCTCTGCTTCCAGACTCTGCTTTTGCATCCTGACCTCGCTTCAAACGGCCCAGCAGCTGCCTGGGATGCAGCCCTGTGCACGCACTATCTGCAGGACTCCCCATGGAAGCTGGAGAGCAAGCGACATAAGAGCATGGGGCACAACTCTGCCCAGTTCCACCGACAGTCGTGACACGATGCTAGGGCACAGCAGCAGGCTGCTGGAATAGCAGAGGAGTCCTTCCTCTTTGGAGGCGAGTTAGCAATCTCCCTGCTCCGAGTGCCCATGATAAAATCCTCTGCTTCCCCCCTCACAACAGTGCAACATGGGCAAGCTCTGTACTGGCAAAAAGGCTTCTTGAACTGGAAAACTGTGCGCTTGTCCCCACACACCAGGCACAGTTTCTCCCGAAGGACCTGTAAGGCCCAAGGAAGGCCCACAGCTACCTGGAAAAATGGAACAAAACAATCCAAGATTCATTTTGTCTGTGTACGTACTCCCTGCCTTTTTATCCGCTGTTTTGTTTCCTCTCTACTTGTTCTCATGTAGGCTACCTAAAAAGACACTTGGGGAACCAATAAAGTAATTTAAGTCCTGAGCAGACCACAGCATTTAGCTGGAAGCAAGCGAGTGGGGATGAGCCAAATTCACAGATTGTAAAGCAAAGACACAATGAGACATCTCGCCTGACCGAGTCTGCCACACTGGCCACATACCAAACACTCTGCATCGAAGCCGTAACTTTCACCGTCAAAGAAGGACTCCAATGATGAAAAAGCCACCATCTCTCCATTTAAATTGCTTTCATGGTTAATTATAATCTTATCCCTAGTATGATTCACTTCCAACAATTCACTTCCACAAAAATTAGCTCCCCGACAACCCCCGCCTTTGGTAAGGGAAAGTTCCTCCTGCTCTAATAAACTTTACACCCTGTTTGCTCCTGCCCTGTTCTCAAGGAAGGCTCCTGGGATCCTTTTCACTTTTTGCGAAGGCATGCTGCTGTGAGCTTAGTTTCTGGCTGCAGAAGACAACTGTGTTTGTTTAGGTTCAAGATTTCTCTAACAGATTAAACATGTAGCACGTATTTATGTTAATAAAAGCGTTAAATTAATAGTACCGTACAAAGATACCACTAAATTACCTACTTACAGACTAAACATTTTTTGGTCCATTATTGAGCCATCACTACTACCTATAAGCTATCTATAGCATGCTTAGCTTTATAATTTACTGAAAATAGTATTTAAATGCAGCATTACTCAAAGCCCACCTGTTAGCATGGAACTTCTGGTCTGCAGCATGGGACTGAACCAAAGCCTTTTAGGAACAAGGGAAGGGCTGCCACTAACTCCAGCGCTGCAAGACTGAAGCCAACAGTGCTAAACCTCAAATACAGCTTCCTAAGAGCAGGAACGGCGCACAGCTGTCCTGGGCCACTTGTACACTGTGACATTTATGTCAGCGATGAACGACAAATGCCTAGCCAAATTCCTCAGTCTTTATTCAGACAATAGAAGCTTTGTCAATATAAAGAGGATAGTTTTATTATACTGATACACGACAGAACGATACTGTTGGGGCTCCCAAGTTACACGTAAAGATAGCTACAGAAAGCAAATGCACATGCGTCAGAGAGACCGTATCGAAAGAAAAAATTCTTCAGAAAATGAGGCCACATACTAGGAACTTATTCGTACCTGCAAGAGTGCAACAGAAGTTCTTCTTCCTACATCTCAGACCTCACTGTGGCGAGCTGATCACGAACCAAATCCATGGACAGACATCTGTTACATGATAAACTTAACACTGATTTCTTCTAAATGAAGAAGAGCAAAAATACACATGAAGAAAAACGCTGCCAAAAATAGGAAAAAGAAAATGAAAAGGAGATTGCTAAAACCCAGTTTATTAGATAACTCCACAATTCTGAAAGTGGGCAGTTTTGATTAAAAGACTACCTGGGCTAAGAGGAAAAGCGAAGGAAAGCAATATAAAATAAATGGAGAAAGGTAAAACTGGCATTGATAACGCACTGACAAATAATAACAGAAACCGATGAAGAAACCCGGTAAGGAATACCAAAACCCGAAATCGAGCTAGAAGGCTGCGGATTTGCTGCTGCCCTGGAAGGCGCCTTCTGGACCGGCACTCGCCCTCGCAGCCGCCCCCGTTACTCGGCCGTGCTCCTGCAGCGAGCAAACGCCCACGCGCCCCAGGAGCGCCCCTCACGACGCGGCGCGGCGCGGTGCGGTGCGGTGCGGTGCGGTGCGGTCCGCCGCCCCCGGTGCCTCCTTCAGCAGCCCCGCGCGCCCGCCCTCGCACGGCCGCGCGCCTCCCGGCGCCGGCTGAGGCGCTGCCCCCCGCGGCCCCTCCCGCCGCGCGAGCCCGAGCCCGAGCCCGAGCCGCCACCGCCGGAAGCCGGCGCGCGGTCCCGCCCCTCCCGGCGGCCCTCGCGCGCTGCCCGGCAGCCCGCGCGGCGCGGCAGGATGATCCACGAGCTGCTGCTGGCGCTGAGCGGGTACCCGGGGGCGGCCTTCACCTGGAGCAAGCGCGGCGGCCTGCAGGTACGGCCCGGCCCTGCCCCGCCCTGCCCCGGCCCGGCCCCGCCCTGCCCCGCCCCGCCCCGGCCCCGCCCTGCCCTCCCCTCCCCTCCCCTCCCCTCACGGCCGTTCCCCCCTCAGGTGTCTCAGGAGCTGCCGTTCCTGCACCCCAGCGAGACCAGCGTCCTCAACCGGCTCTGCCGCCTCGGCACCGACTACATCCGCTTCGCCGAGTTCGTGGAGCAGTACACGGGACACGTACAGCAGCAGGTGAGGCCGCCGCGCCCCGCGCTTCCCGCGCACAGCGGGTGCGGGCCCGGCCCCGCCGCCCCCGCCGCCCCCGCGGGGCGCAGGCCCCACCCCGCGCCGGCGCTCGCGGGCGCTTCCCCCAGCAGCGCTGCACAGGCGCGGTGCGGGGCGAAGGCGGGCGGGCGCAGGACAGCGAAGGAGGGAGCAGGCGAACATCTCCTTCCTGGGAAGCACCGTGACAGTGCCTGGCCGCTGCGGACCGGCCAGGGTTTGCGGACTGCACGGGATGCCCATCCCCGTGCTGCAGGTTTGCGAACAGCTCTGGGATCCCAGAGGCATGCATAAGTATGAAGAAGCACTACAGTTACCAGCGGTTCCTAGCACTCGCATATGTCCACAGAAGAGCTAAATATAACTCTGCACAAGTAACTCTCCTTGTGACAAGCTTCTGGTTTTGGTTTTTGGTTTTTTTTTCTGTGCGCTTTCTGGTGGGCTGAGGTGCATTTCAACATGTTTGGACCACTGGCTGCTGGTGTAACACTGCACAGAAACTCCACTACTCTTTAGACCTGCCCTGGGGAGCTGATGTAGATTTTATTGTTTGGTTTCAGGACCATCATCCATCCCAGCAAAACCAGAGTGGATTACATGGCATTTATTTGCGAGCCTTCTGCACAGGTCTTGATTCAGTGCTGCAGCCATATCGACAGGCACTGCTTGACCTCGAACAAGAGGTAAAGGAGAGAGACTTGGAACAAGAGGCTGTCCTGCTGCTGAGATTGTGGAAAGTTGTCATTTCTGCAGTTAATATGCTAAGTAGCAGTAGCTAAAGAGGAGACAAGCTATTTTCCTTTCCACATCAGGGATGTCTTCCAAATTATTCCTTGAGGTGCCATTGTAAACGACTCTTCATTCTAATAAGCTTTAAGTCCTCTCTGCCTTCAATTCAGTGTGTCCCATCTGCCTCAGAGCCCAGTGCTGTCTCAGACTATCGTGACTCCTGTTTTCAGTTGTAAAGGTTTTGATCAATCTGCTAGATTAGCAGCTGTCATATGTTGGGTACCGTCACCATCCAGTCCTTGTTATAGCCTAAAATGGGACACGGCCCAAAAATATATGGGGGGGAAAAAAAGCTATGGGAACTAAAGGTTTGGAATATAGAGCCAAAGGTGCTTTTTCACTTATTCATGCCTTATTCTAATTTTCATGAATTGCTTTGTTGTTCTTACAGTTTCTGGCTGACCCGCATCTTTCCATCTCACATGTTAATTATTCCTTGGACCAGGTATGTCATGTTAATAAACAGGTAGTGCTCTTTGGTTACTCTTATCGCTTCTTGAGTCTAATAGGAAAGTGGGTGGGATAAATAAGGGTTAGCCTGTCATGTCATGCCATTTCTTTTTCATGCCTCCACATTTGTAGTCCCTTAATCACGCTCAGAGGATCACTTGCACTTTGACACAAAGCTTAGGTCCTCCACCTTGACGCTCGCACATTCCTCACTGCCTGTGTTTAGCCTGAACTGCAGCCGGAACATAGTAACTTCATGCGTCTTGGTCCAGTGGAGGGAGGACATTCTTCCTAGAGATTTTCATGTCATGTTTCTAATTTGTGGGGAAAGCCAGACGATAGTTTCATTAAATTGTTGTAATCAGCTGCTGTCCACGCTTACTCGTGTATAGTTTTTCTCTCTCCCTTGCATAGCAACCTAATTCAGTATTTTGCTCCTTGTTCTGCAGTTTCAGTTACTCTTCCCCTCTGTGATGGTCATGGTGGAACAGATCAAGACTCAGAAGGTACAGTAAAATTGTAGCTAGTTTCTCTTAACAAGTTTCCTCTCTAGCTGATAAAGTTATTTCTGCCCTCATCCCAGACCTGTAATACTAGGAAAGAATGTGGTTTCGGTAATGGGTGCCCTATTCCTAGTGCTACTGTAAGTATCGAGTAACTATTTTGCAAATCCATTTACACTGGATTTGGCTTTTTCATTATCAGTATGATCTTTGATGACTTGCATTTTATAATTGCAATACACTTCATAGTACAAGATGCTGCTGGTTGAAATTTCTTCTTTTCTGAGTCTGTTTTCTCCCACTGTCCCCTGGGAAAAAAAAAAAAAAAGACAGAAACTAGTGTTTTCAGACTCCAGAGATGCTTACTTTTTGTTAAGGGAAATTTTTGAAAGAAGCTTGAGTATAGAGCCACACATGGAAGGCCTCTTTCTTCGCTACAGGGAGCATGTTACATCTTTCTTTCTGTAAGACTTGTGCAGCTTGTTAAGGCATTTTCTTGTTAGCCGAAAGCATAGGGTTTAAATGTCTGAAAAGGTCAGTACAGATCCAAATAACAGACCTAGTCTAACCATGTTTTCTTTCTGCAGATTCATGGATGTCAGATATTGGAGACAGTCCACAAACATAGCTGTGGGGGGTTGCCTCCTGTTCGCAGTGCTCTTGAAAAGTACGTAGATACAGTAAAGCTGTTATTTCATTCTTCTGTAGTAACTGGAGTGTCAAAGTGTTTATCTTACTTGTGAAAACAGTACATGCAAAACAGGCTTGCATGATATAAAAGTAGGAGTAGCATGCAGGAAAAACTGTCACAGTCCCCATTATTTATCTAAAGCAGACTTATGGCAGGAATTAAGGCTTTCTCCAATCTTTGGACTTGGGGCTGAGGAAAGTTCAGACCCTATGTTTTTTCTTCTTTTGAGGTCTACATGAACTGTTTTGCATATGGCAGACCTGTTACTGTTTTTTGATCCTTCAAAAGGATAAATGTGACTGGGTGAGCGTTGCTAGGTTTGTGTGTCCTTGCGGAGAAAGTCAGACTACTTAAAAGATAATTTGTGTTCATGCTGAAATGGTAATTGAGTAGAAACAGCAGGGCTGGGAAGCCACTGCAAACTTAGTTATGCTTCTGGTATACTAGCAGATCTCTGAGGAGAAGCCACATATTCAGAGGATATGTTAGTTTAGTTTTGCAAGTGATTGGTCCACCTTTCTCGTTTAAAAAAAAAAAAAAAATCCATATTAGCCATTTAACACTTGCCATATTGCCTGGCCGACTAACTGGACTTTCCAGAACGATGTACAATGAGGTTTTGATTACTGGGTGCAAAGGCCCCACTGTCTGTTTCTCTTGACCTCAGGATTCTGGCTGTGTGTCATGGAGTCATGTATAAGCAGCTCTCTGCCTGGATGCTGCATGGATTGCTACTAGACCAACATGAAGAGTTCTTCATCAGGCAGGGCCCCTCTTCTGGGAATGTCCCTAGCCAACCCGAAGAAGATGACGATGACCTAGGAATTGGGGGACTTACAGGAAAACAGCTACGAGAACTGCAGGACCTGGTAAGGCTGCAAGTCACAGCTTGGCATCCTTCAGTCCTTAGGGAACTAAAGAAGAAATATATTGTCTTCTGCTTCAGGGCGAGCTGTGCTAGACTGGACATATATTGAGACCTGGTAGGAGGGCAGATCAAGAGAATATTGTAATACGTTGCAGCTAGGCATACAGGACAGAGACAAATCGTTTGGCACAGTTGGATAATCCCAGGGCAGAAAGCCCTATGGATGGAATCTGTGTAGACGCTGATGTCAAGTAATTGGAACTGCTGTACTCACCCTGCTCTTGACTGACTTTTCTGATTCCTTACGGTCAACACTGTGATCTGCTCAACGTAGGCATTGGTGGTGGTGTGAGCAATTGCAAGGGAAAGGGTGTGGGGAGCTTGGGTGTTGACTTTATTTGCACCCTTTCTGTTGGCAGCTGGGTCAGGTACCTTTCTTGCACAACTGTTTGTTGCGCAAATCTTACCTAACAGGGTAATGCTACTGACATTACTGGGGAAAAACGTGCTATGGAAGAGTCAAGAGGCTGCTAGGAACATGTCCAGGCTGCTAAGTTAAGCAAGGGAGCAACCTGCCAGTATGCTGGCAAAATGCGGTAACTCCTCACGTAGATGGCATACCGTTAGAGTGCCCTTGTGCAAGGCAGCTTTCTCAGCGGAGTAATCTTCCACACTTTGTGCATCTGAATAGAGTTTGCATCAGGGACCAGTGAGGAGCAAGTACAACTCTGTCAATTCACGCTCTAGTTTACTGTGAGAAAACATTTCATAGGCAGCCATGGTGTTAGTGTGCTGCGTGCAGCTTGGCTGTGAACGCACAGAAGATTCACCCCTGAAACACCCTGTATTGCATACTAATTATGTGCCCTGTACAAACAGTCAAAAACAAGGTACGCACAGGCAAAAACAAGGGAACACTTTAAAAGGCATTTAGTGAAAAATCTGTTATTTCACTATACCGGATATAGGAAGAATGTGAAAATTGGTGAGTCTTCTAGATCCATGGTGGAAAATGTAGGCATTAAGAAGATGACACCAAGAGAGCCTAATTAACTCTCTTCTTCAGTATTATTGACTAACAGTGTTGGCAATTCTTCAGAGAGTAAAATAAGAAATCCTGAGTGTTGATGGGATAGACGGATAAAACACTTGGGTATTTCCTCATCTAAAAGTGTCAGAAGGATCTTAAGAAAAGAATTGCCAAGCTGTTAATGTCAGTATACAAACTTGTACTGAACTCTCCTATTAAAATGAAGAATTCTGTAGATGGCAAACGTTCTCAAAAATTTGTTAGCACGGTGTTTTTTGGATTATGGACTAATGAACCTAATTCTCCAATAACAAGAAAGCCAAATGAAATAATCAGTGTTGCTTCTCTGAAGGAAAATCTTGCCTCTGTACTTGGAGTTCTTTCTTAATACATTCAGAAAAAAATGAATGACTTACTGTATTGTTTTAAACACCTTTCACAGGAACTGAGAAAATTGCCTAATTTATGCTAGCAAGCTTTCAGATCTTTAACCTATTTGCTCACTAGTGGAGGTATCTACATTTGGCCCGTATCACAAGTGTTCTAGCAGTGTTAAAACATATTGGAATGGGTGTAGGGGAGGATTATTTTTGGTAACGCTAATTAACATTGTTATGGCTGCAAAAAAACTAATGTCATGCAGTTGCACCAGAAGCATAAAGAAGTTTGCAGGCTTACTTAAATGATGCAGATTGGGTTTGCTACCTTTCTGCTTGCTTCCAATGTACTTGGATTCCCCCTCCCACACATCCCACACCCCTTTATACACCTTTTCTATCTGGTTTTCTCACACTTTTTTTGCTTGATTTCTTTTCCCTGGGGTCTCTGACAGCGCTTGATTGAGGAGGAGAACATGTTAGCTCCATCTCTAAAACAGTTTTCTCTGCGAGTAGAAATGCTGCCTTCATACATTCCTGTGCGGGTTGCTGAGAAAATCCTCTTTGTGGGAGAATCTGTACAGATGTTTGAGAATCAAAATGTTAACCTGACCAGAAAAGGTAAGGAACATCTTTCTTGCGGCCTTTGCTCAGTTATGAGTGACTGACAAGTATCTTCCAAACCGCTGTATTAACGCATTCCTCAACAGTCACTGACTATTGGGTGATACTCTTCAGAGCATGTGGATGGTTGTGCCAGGACAGAGCAGTGGTCCCAGTGTTCTGCTTCTGATTGATTCCAAGGGAGCAGTACAAGAATAGGATGAGTAAATAATAACACTTTCCAAACATAGTCTCCAAGTTTCCAGCAACAAGTCACCGTGTGATCTGCTCTGGATAAATAACGCAACTGCAAAGGTCGTGTTTTCTTTTCAGTTTGCATCCCTGTCCCTGAAGGGTGCAGACAGACCCAAGGGCACATCTTGGTCTGAGCGTATATGTTGCAGAATGGTGTCATAGGATTAAAACGCATCCACAAACATAAGAGATTCATTGCAAGGTTGTCCCAAAGGCCGCTGTGGAAGACAAATGATCAAGACGGAGCCTTTAAGACAGCAAGAGAGAGACAATTCCAGCTGATGGCTCTCTTTGACAGACTGTGAACTTTACATTGGCGATGGTTTTGGAAATATATTCCTACACCAACTGGGGAGAACTGCTGTGGAGGCTCTATCTTGAGCTTGTCTATGCAAAAGTACTCAAATGACTTGAGGGACATTGCAGAGAACAAAGGACCAATTAAATTGGACTGTTTTCTTGCCTTAGGATAAGCGAGGTGAAAAGAAATTGGTCTTCTAGCTTAGTTGGTTAAAAAAAAAATCCCCAAGTTCAGGCAGTAGGATAGATTTGAAAGGGGTGGCGGGGGGGGGTAGGTGGAGAACCAAACCAACTGGTTAATATGGCAGAAAAGCTGTGGGTTCAAAGATCTAGCTCAGTCCTAGGAAAAGGGCTGTTAGTGGCAATCATTTACACAGAAAATATTTTTGGTTTTTACTGATACCACAGCACTGCCGTGTCAAGTGTTTATACTGTAACTGTATTTGCAATAGTAATCTTGTACCTTGGTACTTGTACTTTGAGGCCTCCTCAGCTTCACATTCCTCGCCAGACCTGGGACGGTGCTGCCTGGACAGCCTTTCTGCCCCACTCTGCTGGAAGGGGTCTGCACTTCTCCAAATGGTATTCCTTTTTATTGTCCAAAACGCTTTTCTCATTGCTCCACAGGCTCCATCCTAAAAAACCAGGAAGACACTTTTGCAGCAGAGCTACATCGACTCAAGCAGCAACCGCTCTTTAGTTTGGTGGACTTTGAATCGGTGGTTGACTGGATACGGAGCACTGTGGCTGAGGTAAGGATCCTGGGAAGGATAACTACCGTACAGGCTGAGGAGCTCTTAGTTTTCTGAATGAGTGGGAGAAGAAGGGGGCTCTTTAGAATCAGTGATAGAACAAGTGTGTGAACGCTGCAGGTAGCTTTCATGTTCTTATGGGGCTCAGAGCTTCACGTTACCCCAGCTTCTAATGACAAAAGGACATTAACAAATACTATTCGCTTTCATGGGGGAAAGAAGGGAATTTTTAGATATATATTTTTTTTATTTCGCTTGCAATGACTTCAGAACATTTCATCATGCTTTCAGCATAATAGATGGTGTCTCACTGGACAAATTCTTTGCTTTGGCAATTTTTAGTCTTTTTTTAATTTGGGGCAGGGGGGGAGCCTGAGAAAATGGGGAGGTTAGAGAAGTGAGAACAAAACTAGGGTGGAACCGATTTCATAAGAATTTACTTATTTTTTGTCATGGGTCTTCGTGTTTCTCGGGCAGTTTCTTGCTGGTATACATCAAGAGCGTTCTAACTAGTAGCAGGGGCTGCCTACACACAGCACTCTTAGTGTGTTCTCTTGTGCTTTATATAGCATTTTATGTAGATGCTTTTTTGTATGCATCACAAGTATTTTAAGACAGCTACTGTTCTCACTGAATGCTTTTAGATAAATCTGAGGGGAGGTTTCTTTTGTTTTGTTTGTTTTTTGTTTCCTCACTAGCATCTTTGGAAACTGATGGTGGAGGAATCAGATCTACTAGGACAACTGAAGGTAGTGTAATTGCTAGCTTGTTTTTGCTAAAGCAGCTTAAATTTTTTTTTTATTTCTCTCTTTTTTAATGGCTCTTTCTCATTAAATACTTTACTGTCTTAGATTCTGCACTTTCTTTTAGATAAAGCTGTTTTCATTTTCCAGGTCTCAAGAATGAGCACACAGTGATAGAACTTGGTCAGAGAGATTTAGAGGGGTATGCGTATGTGGTTTTGTGGTTTGCATCTTGAAGCAAAGGCAGCGTAGACTTTTTGGGCACTGGATGAAATTCATAGCACTCCAGCTGTATTTTGAAAATGGCAGTTGTCCAAGCGATAATTAAAATGGATGCTATCAGCTAGGATGCTTAACATTTCTGCTCAGGCTTTGATATGCTTAAAAACGAAAAAATATATCTCCACAGATTATAAAAGACTTTTACCTTTTGGGAAGAGGTGAGCTCTTTCAGGCCTTCATTGACACTGCACAGCACATGTTAAAAACACCACCTACGGCTGTAACTGAACATGGTGAGTGTTGCTTATTCACTTACCAAGCTGTCCTCACTGTGGTATAGCAGGAAGATGGTTAGCCATGTCCAGTACAGAAGAGCTGTATCTTATCCTCTAGATGTTGTCGTTAGTTTTAAAAGAACAGCACTTATGAATTAGAATGTCTCACAGAGTGGGTGAAAATTACATCTCAGAAACTTTCTCTCCATATTTGAAAATGGAATTAAATGAAAATAGTGGAAATAGCGTGTCAGTATTGTCTGTTATGGCTGAGCATAAATTATTAATGGGTGCAAAATTAGTATTAGCTGCATCATCTTGTGTTGATACCTGTGCTTTCTTGTCAGATGTCAACGTTGCATTTCAGCAATCTGCTCATAAGGTCCTGTTAGATGATGACAACCTTCTTCCTCTGCTTCACTTAACCATTGAGTATCACGGAAAGGAGCATAAAGGTATCTACTTACATTTTTAGTAGTGAGTTAAGAGGGGAGATGATGACCTTGTTTTCAAGTCCTATTACTTACCCTTCTCTGAAGTTAAAGAAGTATTAACTTTGTTCCCTTTGCAGCCCTATGTGATGGCCTAGCCTGCTTTGGCTCTTCTGTTCTTTCCCCTTTTCTTCCTTGCCACAGTTGTCTTGACTGAGAAGACAACTTAATTCAGCACCTCATTTGTTTGCAGATGCTTCTCAGACTCGTGAAGGGCCTTCCCGGGAGTTATCGCCACGTGAAGCCCCTGCATCTGGATGGGCAGCTCTGGGCCTTTCTTACAAAGTTCAATGGCCACTGCACATTCTCTTTACTCCTGCTGTTCTGGAGAAGTAAGTACTAGGTATGGTCTTTGTATATTCATCTATAGGTTCCCTGATCTCAGGCACTCACTAATATGTTGGGGTTTTTTTTCCTCTCTATGGAGAGAAGGGTAGAGCTATACTACTTCAGCTTGCTCCTTGAACTCCTTCCACTTATTCATATTGAGGGTACTTGTAATGACAGTAAGACCTGCAAGATGCTGACAGATCTGCACTATTTTACAAATAGTGCTACTTCGATAAAACATTGTCAGCTCTTCCCTCCTTATGGCAAAATTAACTGTATTTTTTAGGTTAATAACCAATGCAAGTAGAAATCTGTTACTCTGAGATGGGCCATCACCTGACCTACCATGCCCGTTGGCAGGCAGCCACCTCCTGTTTCTTTTTCCCGTCTTGCATTGTTATGTTCTCCAGTACCTACACCCAAGGAAGATTTTCATCTGCAACGATTTTGTATTTTTTGACTGTAGGTACAATGTTGTGTTCAAATACCTGCTGAGTGTGCGACGAGTCCAGGCTGAGCTACAGCACTGCTGGGCTCTCCAGATGCAACGCAAGCACCTGAAATCTAACAGAACTGATGCCATCAAGTGGCGTCTGAGGGATCACATGGCTTTCCTTGTGGACAATCTTCAGTATTACCTGCAGGTCAGGATTATAGAGAAAGGTAAACTCTATCAGTTAATCAGGAACTGGAGGGAGCACTGAAGTCCTGTCTTTCAGGGTTCAGATTCTTTGTACCTTAAGGAAATCAGGACTTCCTTTGGAACAAGTCTAGAACTTTCTCTGAGTTCCCAGACTTAGTGCTACAATTATAAAATTTTTGGACTTGTGCATCAGTGAGCGTTACTGGAAATGCAGGAGTTTTGGTGCTCTAGTGCTACTAAGCATTTGTGAGAAGCTACAGTCATCCCTGAAGTAGCATCATTAAGATACCACCCTGGCTTCTTCCCTTGATCCTTTACGTGAACTCCAGTTTGAGTTAAGTGACAAGTTGGTGTTTTGGTTTTTTTGTTGTTTTGAGTTTTTGTTCTTAAAAATTGAAAGAAGCCATATTCTGACCATTTGAAGTAAAAAAGAGACTTTTCAAATGTAAACACCAGTTACTAGTAGTGTGATTTTGTGAGAATTACCTAGCATTTTGTTAATAGCCCTAACAGCTGAATTGAGGGGGCCTGGCTTTCTAGATTCTCCAGAGTAATCTGGCTGAGCTTTTGCACTGCAGCCTTTGCCCTGAGATTCCAGATAGTATCTCCCAGTGTAAAATTCGGAGATGACTACAATCAAATACCTTTGTTTACATGCTAGCTATATACTTTTTCAATAGTTAATCTTAAAGTGACCATTTCCCTTTCTACTTAGATAATACTTAGGCATCAAAAATTGTTCCCCCCCCCCATTACGTACTACTGTTGTATATAATTCTCTATTCAGGAGGCAGAGAAGGTGATCCTCAGCCTCTAAGGTAAGAGTAGCAATAAGGAAAGTAAGTTTCTTACACAAAACTTCTGGCTGCTCTGAAGTACTCCCATTCCTCAAGATACTAATGAGATTTCTTTACGTATCCATCAGGTGGATGTACTGGAATCTCAGTTCTCACAGCTGCTGCAGCAGATAAATGCCACGCGAGATTTTGAGAGTATACGATTGGCTCACGATCATTTCTTAAGTAATCTGTTGGCGCAGTCTTTCATCCTCCTAAAACCTGTAAGTAGGTCTTGTTTTCACGTTTTTCTACAAATCCTCCAACTGCCCTAAGAAACACACCTTTCTGAACAGGTATGACAAACCCTCTCTTTTAAAGCTGATCAGTGATAATCTCCTGCAGAGCACAGACTACAATTCTGGGAATAAAGCAGGTATAAACTAGAACAGGTAATTGAATTAAGATCACTTAATTTACAGTTGGTGAGTGTGGATGCTGCATTCCTGGCAATTTTAAATCAGTTCAGTTAGCCTTATTAACTTAAATTTTGTCGCTCTATTTTTCTCACAGGCAATTTTATTAAAGTACTAATTAGCATAGTGCTGGGAACTGTATTCCTGAGGGACTCATTCTGAAATGCATTAGATTAGGAAAAATTCCCTCTCTTACATATACTTTAGAGGATGAAAATAGTTGAGATGTTCCTGAGTGGACTTTAAGGGTGTTTTTTATTGTTGTTTTAGTAAAAAATATGTTACAGTGTTGCTGGTATTTTTCTTAAACATGTAGCCTCACAAACATTCCCAAAGAAGGTTGGTATCAGTGAAACACAGTCATACTGCAGGTCTTGTCTCTTTCATTATTTTGTTCAGTCCTTGAGGCTATAGCATAAATACTATACTAGGCAGAATACTAATTATCCCGCCTGGAACTTTTAAGTGTTCCAGCAGTTATGTCTGTGAGGCATTTGGGCTTTCTTAACACTCTTAAATGCAAGTTACCTGGAGCAAGCGATACAAAAGAAATTCCAAGTTTTGGGAACAGTGAGACCAAGGCCTTGAACCACAGCTCGTGCTGTTCTTTATTCTTCCTTCTCAATCCCGAGGCTGCAGCGCTGGCCTGCTGGTTGGATAGGGAACCCAGTGTTCAACTCCTGTGCCTATGTGGATGGCTCACGCCAATCGCTGTTTCCCCAGTAATGTCTGCAAAAGGTTGGGGGGCAAAACCACAGCATAACGTTTAAGTCCTTTTTCTGTAGAAAACTTTACAAAAATGCTACAGGTGCTTTAACATCTTCCTTACTGATTGAAAAACATGGTATCGGCAACATCTCGATTATGAATGCTGCAACTTTGCAGGTACTACAACAGCTTTCTCTGGGTTTGAACTCTGCTTAAACTACTGTCTTGTACTTTTTATCCCATGCAGGTTTTCCACTGCTTAAATGAAATTCTGGATCTTTGTCATAGTTTTTGTTCTCTGGTCAGTCAGAATCTGGGCCCGTTGGATGAACGGGGAGCTGCACAACTCAGTATTTTGGTGAAGGTGAATTTATGTTTATACGGACCTGTTTTTCTGCCATGCAAACATTTGCCTAAGCAGTCATCTTGGCTTTAACAGCTGTAGAACAGGAGTGAGTTTTAGCTAAGACCTTATGTATGAGTGCTTGCAACGATAACGGTTGGACTTGATGATCTTAAGGGTCTTTTCCAACCTTAATGATTCTATGATTTTAATTAATCAACTGTTCCCGAGTCGAAAATTGTATGTGCACAGAGAGGAGGAATATGGGCATATATGCAGAAATTACCCTATTCAATAGAAAGGAGGTGGTTATCAGCCTGTGCCTCCACCCCTCCTTTTGGATACCTAACACCTAATAATCCTTGTGGCTGACAGCTTACCTTATACTGGAGCACAAGCATCACTTCTCTTGCAGTGATTTTTTTTCTTCAGGCTGTTAAAGGATTGTTTAGGCAGGAACAGAGATGAAAGGCTTACTTGCTTGCTTGCTTTCTCTCTTGAGTGCCCAGAACCGACTTCTTCTGTTTTGTAGGGATTCAGTCGTCAGTCATCACTTCTCTTCAAGATTCTCTCTAGTGTTCGCAACCATCAGATAAACTCTGACTTAGCTCAACTGCTGCTACGCTTGGATTATAACAAATACTACACCCAGGCTGGAGGAACTTTGGGCAGGTAGGAATATCTTCAGGGTTGCTTGTAGCATGATCCTGAGGTACTTGAAGTACAAAGTGATCTAAATGATTGTAAGTCATTTTTATTGATTGTGTAAGCCAAAATCATTAGAAGCAAAGTGTTGCTAAATACTATGACAGAAAAGTAACAAAGCAGCATGAGTTAATTTTTGGTTTTCATATGCTTTCTCCCCTTCAAGTTTGTTTTAGGCATGAACTTGAACTAGCTGTTAGCTCATATTGGCTGAAAAATGCTGATGTGGGTTGATAAAGGGAGTTCCTTTCAACATATAGTAATATTGTACCCTTCTCTTGCAGTTTTGGGGTTTAAGCACCAAGACCTCTTCCTCAGGCTGTGACCAACAACGCATCATGCAGTGGAGACTGGTGCTCTTGGAAAGTTGGCACTCAAGTGAATTTTTCTTTGTAGCTGGCTCTTGCCTGGTGAACCACTGTTTCAGAAGGAATGGGCAGGAAGTGCCACTTATGCGAGGCTGCCCAGTGATTGCAGAAAGCTGCTCTGTTTTTTTTGAGCTAGTAAAAGCATGCTTTCTGCAGCCCTGCATATACTTATAAATGCTTCTAGGGAGGCGGGCTGTGCCTCTTCAGAAGTGAAGAAGCAACAAGAATTATGATGTCTTGACTCTTCAGCTGGACTGTGATCCTTTGCAGGCTGGAATATGGAGGAAGGAGTCTATTGTTCTTGACTATGAATGAAGTTTTGGCTGTATTCGGAAGTTCCACTTGTGCAGTAAACATTTACAGTACACAACGTCTGCTGATCAAATCCATACCTCTAGGTAAATGAAACAACTGCAATAGCAGTTTGAGGTACAGGGGGAGGGAAGAAGGAATAAGAATCTCAGACAGCGCACTGTTCTAGCGTATCTGTAGAGGCAAAGGAGGCACTAGTGATGTCACATGCTTTCTCTATAAAACACTACATTTTGTGTGCTAAAATTACGCACATCCGGACAGAAGTAGGAGCTTTGCCCTGTTCAAAGTACAAAGCTCCCTCTGCTAACAGAGAAGTGTGCTAGAACTAAAGCTAAGGAGAAACTAAAGAGGGATGCCAGCTGCAAATGTACTGTTTTCATTCAAGACTATTTAGAATGCTACTAGTGACTATCCTACTGAACCAAAATAAAACCATCTTGTCATGCAGTTATGTGGAATATTGTCAATGTCTGCACCCAAGTGCAAAGGGCCTAGAGTGGCACAGCATCCTATTTCAATGAAAAGCAGTATCTCGCAGGAACTTCTTCCATGTCTATCTTGCCATAAGCCGGTTTGGACGAGTGGCAGAAGAGAGCCCTCCAGGCCGTCACTGGGGTGTAGTATCAGGTTTCCTAATTTGAACACAAAGGCTGCCAGGAAACCAGCCTTCCCCTCAAAGGGTTGGTATTTTCACAGTACCCAAAGCTGCAGCTCTCAAGAAAGTTACGTGTCCTTGGGGGAAAAAGTCCTCTCTGCTCACTCAGAAAGACACAGGAACAGCAGACAGCAAGTATATGGCCTGGCATCTGCAACGCACGCCAACTGTTTGTGGTAGGACTGTGCCTGATGCAAAGTTTAAAATCCTGTGATCTTTAATAAAGCTAAAAAACTGGAGAAAGGGTGGTGGAAGTTTGGCTGTGGGATTTACAGATGAACACAGTCAGAAGGTGACTGAGCTAGGAAACAATGGGGAAAAAATACGCATCAAGGAAAACTCAACGCTTTTGAAGCAGAGGATGAAGACTGCATGAGGCTGGAGGAAGACCTGGGTGTACCTCTAGCCCATAGCATTGTTAGAGTGAAGAGCTGTCGAACTCGGCTTTTGCCTTTACGCCAGCTGACCGCTAAGATCCAGTGCCTGGCTGTGAATGCAGCAGCTCAGAAGCAGATGATTTACCCCATCACCATTTAAACAAAGATACACAGCACTTACATACTCTTTGCAGCTCAGTCTCCTAGCAGTTTAGTTGTCCTAGGTCCCTGTGTCTGTATCTCTACTTACGTAGTGCCAAGTCTGCACTAAGGCAGGTTAATACCTATATAGTCACAATAGGGAAAAAAAAAGGTAGTCAAAACAAAATGGCACTTTGTCCCAGGAATTCTCACCAGTCACTTCAGCAGCATCTTGGTGAAATTCATGGCAAATAACAGCAGCAAGCTGGAGGAGTACACAGCATGCTATTCTTCCAACAAACAGAAGTGCTGCTGCTGCCGCCCTGAACTCGGTCACAGCGTATTCACTTCTGTGAATACAGGCTGCCAGTTGGGAAAACCTTTTTCTTCCTTTATAACTGACTTTGTGTTGAGGCCAGCCTTTACTGAAAGTAGAATATTAGTGCTATTCAGCTCAGGGAAATGTAAGCGTTTCTCTTCTCTCTCCCCTCCTTCTCTGGAGGCATGGCCCTGGCATAACTTTAGATAAATTAGGAGTCCCAGCAGCTACCACAAGAGATTGAACATTTATTTCATCATAAAAGTCCAGCAGATAAAACTATTTACAGTCATCCATGCACACTGTCCAATTACACAAACATTAAAACCTGATTAAAACACAGTCTGCACAACAGTGGGACAGCAGGGCAAAGTTTTAGTTTAGTGGGGGACGTAGTTATGTTTATACTTTGGATGCTTGTTGTAGCCTACTCTCTCCCCAGCAATAAGGCTCTGGATCACCCATTCTTGCGAGACAACAGGCAGCCGTAAAGCTTCTGCACACTTCAAGACACCAGCTGGGCAGGAAAAATCAGTCACCACCACGTCATAAACACCCAAAGCAATATCTGCACAGGAAGAAAGACAGGCATCTGTCAGGTGAAAAAACCAAAAAGGATCTTCTCTGCAGCAGCAGATCAGTGTTTCACCACTACGAATCTCCCTTCCATGCCCTCTCATTCCTAGCCAGCGAACTCTCATTGTAAAGTTAAGATCCTCTACAGCAACACTGCACCTTGCAAGTAAAAGCTTCCCTCTAGTCCAGATAGAAATTAACAGGAAACCAGTAGCCAACATTACAGGCAGGAGTAGATAACCGCGAGTCCTGGCCTCAGGCTGCGAGCACTAGGGCCTACATCCCATTTGGAGAGGGAGACAGCTGAGTTCAGAAGGACGAGGACGCACAGTTTTAGTGGCCTACAGAAGGTCCAGGAGCAACTCTCCCTTTCAACATAGGCTGGATGCTGATGCTTGCGTCCTGAACTGCTGCAGCATCTCCTCTGGAAGGTAGGTCTTCCAGGTGTAATCTTCTAGACTACATTCAAGCCGAGAGCTAGTGTCTGCACTTTGCCTTTCTTTATGCTTACAGACAACCTTGTAAGCCATCCTAAATGTTTTTAAACCATACTAGAGACCACAGTGGCCTGGGATTCCCAACTACTAGGCCTGAGAAGCTGGCCAGTGAGTACCTTTGTTGTGAGCATTTGAGTAATGCTGTTTAACAGATGCTGCTCCCCCCGTCATGAGGATTTCAGACCACAGATCCAGGAAGTTTTGCTGCTGGTCTGACACCAGGAGAACCTTCAGGTTATGGAATGGGTTTTCTCGAGGGTGCCTGTAGAATAAAGAGGAGAAATGCAGACTGCTAAGAATATCCAGTAGTCTGAGACTTTATTTGAGGACCATTATCTACTTCTAGTCACTCGATTGGCTCCCATATTGGTTCTTTGAATATCTCGCATACAATGACCTGCTCTCTTACCACCCCTCCTGAAATACTCGGAACAATTATCCTCTGCTTACAGATAGTAAAACAGAGCTAGACAACATTGCTGGGGGGTGTGTGCAGCAGCCTAAATCCAAAGTTAGGCTAAGCTCCTCCTTAATCCTGAACCACCTTTTCTGTGTGTACACAAAACGCCTCTGCTCTGACAGGGCGGAGCAGGCAGGCATCAGCCTCCTGCCCAGAAGCCCACAGAGTTTTACAAACTGCTTTTGTCCGCCCCTCACCTTGCCTGAGGAGTCTGACCTGCCAATTGTTCTCTCACAACAGACCTACTGGATTAAACTCCATAGAAAATGCAGAAGCCGGCTTCAAAACATACCAAAGGAAAAGGAAATTGCAGTAGTATTGCTCTCCTTTATCCAATTCTGAGCAATTAGAGAAGTCAGCCAAGTGCGTGGGAAGCCTTGCCTGAATTCAGTCTTCCTCATGAGGAGACTGACATCCTTCTTACTCCCCAGGAGACTTTTTTGTGTATATGGCACCCAAATGTACCTTGGCATTAAAGGTCACTGTAAATCCAAAGGAAGAGATGGAAGCGCTGTTCCAATATGGAAGGGAAAGCATGGGGAGCAGTACAAGGGACACCTTCAGTATTTGTAGTATTCAAGAGCCTCCCAAGCATAGCAATTCTCTCCGATTAAATCCTTGATCTGTGGACTCAGATCATGGTTATTTGGCACTTACCATTCTAGCAATTTTTGCTCCTGGAGGCTATAACCAGCTGGCAAAAGGTAATTCCGGTAATTTTGAAGCTGGTTAGCATGACAGCTATCATGGACCCAGATATGAGACACACAAGGGATCCCTCTGGCAAGGCACAGCAAGTATTTCCGAGTTCGACAGTGCTGGTCCGCAATTAAGAGACACTGATATGCTGCATTACACTTCAGGGGAGACAAAAAGACATGTAAACAGGAGACAGTGCTTGCAAAAAAACCCTGAAGTTATCCTGCTGCTAAACGCTTTAAAGAAGAAAACAACTGAAACCGTGATTTTCTCAGCCATATTATGTGAAAGGTGAATTAGATAAACAGCTTCTGAAATCAGGAGCACCTATAATAGTCACCTATTCCAAGCTATGCAGTTCACAGGCAAAAACTCTGCCTAGTAGTTTTTGTATCATAACTATCTCTTCCAGTTCAGACAAATGAGAAGATTCATCTTTTAGTCTGAGACTCAGTAAGTCTCTAGAGAGGACTCTGCATCCTCAGGCGAGATGCTCCAAGAACAATTTACCCTCTCTATTATAAATCTAAAGTAAAAGTGACACTAAATGAAATTAGTCATCCAAGTAGATCTGGTAAGTGAAGAGCTCTACCCTTAAGTGTTCTGGGGCACAGACGGGTGGTGAGAGCACATCTGGAGTGCTGCATCCTCTCCTAGGTTCCGCAGTACAACAAAACCACAATACTGGAGCAGGCCCAGCCAAGGGCCACCGAGATATCTAGGCACTGGAGCATCTGACATACAAGAAGAGGCTGAGAGAGCCGAGCTCGTTTAAGCTCAAGAAGGGAAGGCTTGGGTGGTCTTATCAATGCATATTCATGACTGATAGGAGGGTGTACAAAAGATGGAGCCAGACTCTTCTCAGCGTTATCCACTAAAAGGACAAGAAGCAACAGGTACAAATTGAAATACAGGAAATTCCATTTAATATTTTTTTTTTTAAATAGTGGGTGGTCAAACACGGGATCAAGTTGCCCAGAGAGGTTGTGGAGTTTCTGTCCTTTAGGATACTCAAAACGCAAGTGGACAATCTGCTCTATTCGATCCTGCTTTCAGCAGGGGGGCTGGACAAGATGAGCTATAGAAATTCCTTCCAATCTCAACTATTCTGTGACTATCATTCTAGATTAGTAAGCGAGCCCTTACCTGGGTTTCATTGAAGTCTTCCAGGATATAGCCAGCTCCTGCTCGCAGCTGCTGTGCTATGTAATGTTTGTCGTATGGAGTAATCTCTAAAAATTCTACAGCAGAAACAGAAGTTCAATTTTTGACTATAATCTATCTGCTTATGTCCATACACTCCTCAGTCTACAGAGCCCTCATCCATTCCAGTAAGGGACCCCAGCCTTTCTCCCAAGAATATCTAGAGAAAAGCCTTGGAAGAGTCAAAAAAAGAAAAAAAAAGACGGCAGAAAGGGAAGCGCAGCACTGGCCAAACTAGCCAAGTGAGCACCTTGTCACTTTTTTCATGCTGCAGTTCACTGCATGAAACATGATCCAAGCAAAGGCAAACTGGAGCAACCGATCCATGCTTTCAAGTCCTATGTCTCCCAGCACTATCCCTTATCTCTCAAAACCTTCCTTCTCATATTATACTCTTCTGAGACTGCTGATCTCGCTCATTTTCACACCTTTCTTAACTTGCTGAACAGCCCTATGATCACCATTGAGGTTTGAAACATTGCAGGCTGTAAATTCTCTAGAACCGAGACTGAGGCTTAGATCCTTTCTGCAAAGGATTAAAGAGCAAAAGCGTAAAGCAAGCACTCACACAAACGCCCGATCAGACAACATCCAGCGTCTTTCCTAAAGCCACAGCATTCCACTGGGAAAAGCAATGGGTAAGATTTGCCTCACCTTCTTCCTCCTCACTGCTCCCTGCAGGACCATCTGATGGCTTCTGGTGATTGACCAATTTGTCACTGGGTGTCGCCATGGTGAGGAGAAAGGCATAGCCCAAAAAGAGGGTCTTATTTTGGGGCAAGGGTCCGGGATGGTCCTCCAGTGCTGGGGGATTTACAGCATCTCCACCTTCACAGGTGCTTACAAACTCTCCGGCTCTCACAGCCCCTGCAGAGAGACAGAAGCACCATGAGTCTCAGAAGTCAGGTTCAGCACAAAGACCCTGGCTAAGATTTGGGATATGTTCAACTTCGGTTATTTTACTGGAGGAGACAGAGGGAGGCAGGATTGGGTTAGGATTACGCTAGGATAGGTAGGGATCTTTTACCCTTCTGGTTGCAAAGAGTCTTCAAAACAAAACCTGAGTGACTACTGGGACAGTGTTCGTCAGTCTATCAACATCCTGAAACAGCACCTACTGCTGCGAAGGGTCCCTTTAACAGCTAGGCCTTTCAGGACTGACTGAACAGATATGAGAGAGATCAGAAAGGAGAGGCGCAAATCACAACATTAAGGTCAGAACATTTCTAAAAGACAGAACTGAAAAGATGGCAGGTAAGTACTCAGACTATGCTAAAAATATCTCTGGCTGCTGAATGCATCCAGGGAGAATCAGTCTCAAGTCCTGCAGGGCAAACAAGCAATGTCATCTACTTTTTGCTTATGGGAAGTGAAAAGATCAATTACAGAAATACCAGGGAGGAAAAAAATAGCTGAATGCAAGTTTAAGAGCAGAAAATAAGGTTCTCACCAGGCTTTATCATTGCTGACTTGCGGCCACGTTTAGCTGGGGACCTCTCATCTTCAGAAGCAACGAGCTTCCTTTTCCCAGACAGTGTGCCTGGGGGGATGCGTGGACTCTCCTGCCCTTTACGAGTGGGAGTTGTGCTGCTGCTGGAAGTGCTGGGAGAGCCAAGGTTACTACGTCGCTTCCGCTTCCCCTCCACAAGATTATCTGTAACATAGTATGCAGAGATTAGTCACTGGCTGTCACCTAACTCCACGAGCTTTCACCCTACCTGTAAGTACAGAGGTGGCTAAACTCAATAGTACCTAGAAGGTACACACTACCACCCTCTGACAGAGAAGAGCAAGAAAAACGATCTCTCGCTTGTCTATCTTTCTTCTCAAGCCCTGTACCCTGCCCGTCTCTTTTCCTCCCAGTACTGCTGAAGAGTTTGTATCATAGCAGCCGTCCACCAAGCGTACATGAGTACAGCAAGCATCACTGTCCCGGACGCAGGCCACTCTCCACAAACCAGTCAATACCACTAAGTCTCTGAGCAAGACACAAACCAAGAAAAGTATCTCAAAGATCCCATTATAAAGTACCAAAAGCATTCCCGAACACCCAGAAAGATTTAAACATGGGTAATTCAGATCAGGAACTCAAAGGCACAAGATGCAGAACAGCACAGCCAGCAACTCAACAGCACCTCCCCTTACCGAGACTGATGTCAGCTGCTTTGGTCAGGGGGGTGACAGGTTCATAAGGACCTAGCCCAAACTGCTCCCGGAGCTTATTTCCTTGTTCCAGAGACAAGATAACAGCCATTCGTTTGTACCACTTCCTCTGGCCTTCCTTTTCAATGCAATAGTATAGCTCTCCTGACTCCTTCCGGTGTCCCTTCACCACACCTGACGAGACAGCACAGAACACCCGTTAACCAACTACACCCAGGCTTCTCGTCCTCCTGGACAAAGCACCCATCTCCCGCTGCATTCAGCAACTCGGAAAACCCAAGGACGGAGCTCAAGCACTGCTCTTACCTGCACTAAAGTACTCATCCTCTGAGAGCGCGGTCACCTCAGTCTCCAGGGGGATAGGATCACAGAGTAAAATATCTTTTCCTAGCACATCACATTCATATCCATCATCAAAGAGCAGCTTGTACTTTCCTGCCCCAACATCTTGGGTAATCATCCCGGAATAGAAGTACCCATTTGAGGACCACTTTGCTACAACCCTGAGGCCCACGAAGCTGCTCCCAGAGGATGAGTCTGCACAGTCCGAAGGACCAGTCACCACTTGTAATGGGATTTCTGGAGAGTCACTTCGACGTAAGGCACAGAAGCCAGAAGTGTCAGATTTCTCCCCTCCATCTGGCAGGTGAACTGAATGAGTAAATGATTTCTCCTCAGGTGATGCTGTAGTTGAGAGATCCTCCACACCTGGCAGTCCAGCTAAATCTCTGTAGAAAAGAGAAAAGCAGTCCCAGAAGAAAAAAAAGAGAAAAGCACTCCCAGAAGGATCAAGAAAAACAGTTACTAAACAAAGAATACTTGGGCGAGATGCCTGCAGCTGCTACATGCTATCACCAAGAACTAGCTCCTGAAACATTCAGCACTCCTTTTTCTCTGTCACATTAAGACAGCAGCTCCCCATTCTCTTTCTTGGCAATAAATTAAAGTTACAGTCTCCTTTTTCCAGGGTACCTTGTTCCTGTTGTTCGAGATGGTGGGCGGCCTCTTCTTCCTCGCCCACGAGGTGTCACAGGTGCTCTGCCACCCTGACGAGTGCCAGGCATAGAGTCCTCCTCTTCCTCACAAGGCAGTGCTCCCGTCTGGCTAACTCTGAGCGGAGATGCTGGCTGACCAGCTCCTTTCCTAGGGCTAGAGAATTTATGAGTTAACTGCTCTGAAAAGAGAAGCCAGCTCATTAGGATTCCATTTTCTCTGTGATCTCACAACCGGTCAAGAAGTTTGCCTCATCACTGCTAAACTGGCAAGAACTTAGGCAAAGCAATGCCTCACAAGGAAACAAACTACTCCTTTAGGAAGAAGAGATGTGAAAGCAAAGACTGTCTCCTAATTTCTGTTCATCAAGCCAGATCCTTCCCAGAAAATTTTTGGTTTAGGGTCTACCCTGCTTCACACTCCACCCAACCCAGCTGTTCGCTTCTGCAAACTCTCCGTTCTTCCTTTCCCAAGGCTCTGCACGTACCTCAGTTTTCCTAAGAAGCCTCTGCCAACGGGTAAAGCAAACTCTCCGGTTTCTGTCCCACACACTTTCCCTTTGACAGCTCCAGTTCCTCGCCCTGAGCTGCTGCTGCTGCTGTGTGTGGCAGAGTGACCACTGCTTGCTCCACTGGATGTACGGTGGAGACTTGAGGCCTTAGATGAGAAGGAGCTGACATCGCCAAGGTCCCCTGAGGTCAGCGATGAGCCCACTGCAGTTCTAGAGGAGGATGTGTCAGTCTCGCACTCCTGGCACTCCACTACAGGCTCCTCAGTTTCCTTAAGAGAAAAACAAGAGGTTTGTCAAAGGTGACGCGCTTGCTAGGTGGAAGCTCTACAATCACCAGGCAAAAGCAGAGGCGAGGTGAGACCACCTTCATGAAACCGAAACCCACGCAGATTTGAGTCTGGACTGATCAACAGTGGACAGCCTCTCTCGCTACAGGCCTGTAGCTGCTCTGTATAAAGAAGTCACATTAAGAAATCAGTCAACAGGACAGAGCTTGACTGGTATCACGTGAGTCTGGCTTTGAATAATTCCCGCCCTTTGAGAGTGCAACACATACATGAGACGCTGGCAGCCTTTCCTTACTAATAATCCAAGATCAGTTTTAGACCGCTAGTCATTTGGAGCCATTAAAGTTTTATGGATATAAAATATGTATCTACGAAACAGTGATATCAAATGTTGGTAGATAAATTGGAAATGGTTACATGATTGTGATTACACAACCTATGAAAGCACATTTCAGGAAACTTAATTCTCTATTTTAATGTTACAATAAGCAATTTCACATGTAGTATCAGCTGTGAAAGTATAAGCTTTGCACTGAACTAATTTATCCTTTTGTGTCATTACTCATTGTAACAACACAGCACAAGACTTCTGTTATTTACCTTTACAGCAGAATAGCAGTAACATTTTCTTGCCAGCAGGTTGATATGATTACTGCACATCAAATCAGCATTTTTCAGCTATCTTTTGAGACTCCCTAAAGATTTTCTGATTAATGAAGGGACGTACACCAACACAAGTGTACTAACAATAGGCTTGTTTAAACAATTTTTGTTTTTAAGTTGCTTTTTGTAGACCTCTCATAGAATCTGGTTCACAGGACTCAAAAGAGTGCAGTTAAAAATAACACTGAGCTGCAAAACAGGCTAAACTGCCTTACGTAGTTCAATTTTACAGGCAGAAGTGATTTTTGCTTACTAACAGCATTTCTGCCCATGCTGGAATCTCTCTATTCTGACAAAACCCCAAGAATTTTAGAACAGTTGGACGCACATAGTAAAGTCTTTTGTTCAGTTCTTTGAGAAGAAAAAAAAGTCAGCGTGTCTTCAGAATACAGCAACGGGCATGAAATACCAGCAACAAATACACAGCTTTCACCATGCACCACATGGTCTACATGTTTGCTCATGGAGAAAAGTTTGTCATCACAGCACGCTGACTCGTTCACTCAACTAGTTTTCTGCAGCCACAACACATTTTCATTTTAATTAATTTTATTTTTCAGCCAACGTATCATTACATTTAGCCCTGAAAACAGAAACTTACCTCAGCGACCTTTCGTTCCACCTCCGCGCCATTTACGTAGTAAACGTCTGTTATAACACGCGTAACAACAGTGCGCACTTCTCGAATAGTTCGCATGTGGCGATGCTGAACTCGGCCCTTGGGCGGGTGAAGAAGGTTAAACTCCTCCTCTCCCTGTAATAAACAGGACAAATTAAAAACAAAACAGACCACAATGAAGAGCAAATAATTTCTGGGTAGAGCTATCTGTGCAGTACAGCTTCTTCATACCATGTTCAAGCACTGGGGTAGGGAACCTTCCAGCATCTTGTTACAAAATAGATGCAACAACACAAGAGACCCTAAACAAGAGAGAACTGAACACATTTTGCTGACTTGCTGATGGGTAGAGGAAGGGAAATCAGAGCAGTCCAAGGAGGAAACAGCAAACTTGCTTAGCATGGCTTCTGATAATCTTTCATTCAGTGGACTCTCAGCCATATCACATCAACGTTGCACTGCATATTTATGGCCCTGTTAATCTCCCATTTCACAGAGGATGCACTGTTCTTAACTCAAGTTTAGGAAAAAATCATTCTTCTAGTCTTTGGGTTCACAAGAAATATACAAGCTGTAACTGCAAAGCAATGATCTTTCTTGAGTCTGCAATACTTTCTGAAATACTAATTCAAAGTTATTCATCTTGTTAGAACATTTCTCTGGAGGAGCTCTCCCCTCATGGTTATCCAGTGACATTGGATGGAGTGGCAGAACAAGCCAACAAGAAGTTGGCTGGTGCAAAACAGAAGGCATCAAACCCTTCATTCAAAATTTCATGCAACTCCCATCTCCATCAGACAAAAAGTGAAAGTCTTTTTACAGTGTTAACTACATCTGGACACAAAAAAAACCCGAAAACGAACCAACCAAACAAAACTTGTCATATTTTTTCTAGAAAATAGAGACATTTACTTCCCAAACTTATGCTGCCCACTGAGTATTGCTACCTTAGCAGTTCTGTAGAGTTGATACAGGAAAGCTTGCGACATTAATGTTTTTAAGTGGTCTTTTGGCTTTTTTCGACAGAGAACCTACTGTTAGTGAATTTACTGGCTGAAGGGATGCTTTACTGTTCTAAAGCAGTAAAATTAAATACAGGCAGCCTTCATCGCACCTGACTGTGCAGAGAGTCCGTGTCCTCTCCAGAGGCATTCACAGGCTTTTCCCCACTCTCCTCAGTTTGGACATTTGCATCTTGTCGCCCAGGTCTTTGCCCAGACATACTGGTTCCCACTTCTACCTGCCTACAGGTTTCTTCTGACGTTTGTGTTGCTGTTGTAACAGTTGTTGGGGTAAAAAGACAGTCTGCTGTAGTTTGAATCCCTTTATTCTTGGTGTTTGCCCACCTCTCTCGGCTTTCATCAATTTTAACAGCCTTACTTGGTTTCTTCTGCATTCTTCTCTCTTCTTCTGCCTGCGTGCTTACAATACCAATCTCCACAGACTCCCCGTCCTCTGCACCAGGAGGTTGTTGATGGCAGTCCTGCTGCACCCTCTGAGGAATTAGGACCTGTCCACCATTGTCATCTGCCTTGTGTTGCTGGTACTGCCAACCACTGGGATTTTTATGTAATTCAGCATCTTCTTGTGTGCCAGGAAAACTGAACAGATTTCCCCTGCAAACCAGTTATATACAGATCAAAATTATTGATTATAAAAGCAAGACAACCAATATGCTGTCATTCAAGTGAAAGCACTATAAAAAAAACCCTGGCAGTCATTCAATTGCTTCTTAAGATTGCACAGAACTCTGTGAGTCTCCAATTGTAAAATAACCTTCCAACACCTCTCAAGTTATTCACATGGTAGCAAGAAGAATGGCTGACACCTGTAGAGAACTAGGTGCTTTTCCAAACGCTAATAAAGCAATCTATGCTCCACACGTCAGGCACCAACTATGCAACGTGCTTCTGGAAGTCATGCCATCTTGAAGTTGCTACAGGCTGCTTCAGCACTTCATTGGCTTGGAACTGGTAATCACACCTAGCGAGAAGAGGCAGGAGCATAAACACGAATGCTGTCTAATGTTTTCATTAGAGTTGGTCTGCCCTGTCAGAAGTGTTATCAGGTACTATATAGGACTGTATACTGAGCCTTACGACAAGTATACATTTGGCTTCCCTCGTGTACTTGAGGACTTTGAGGAGTCACTGTCTTCCATTCTGCCTGTACATCACCCAGCACTGGAACTCCCTATTCATTACAGTCTTTAGTATAACTGTTCAATGCTCTTGAAATATAGGTTACTCTTTCTCCGTAGACCAAGACCTCACTGCCCCATCAAAAGACAGAATGGAAAACACTGAAGAAACAGATTTCTACACCTGGTCCTCCAGCCAGCACCCTCATCACCTTAAGATATGCAGCAGTACAGTCCTTTTCAAAGCAACCAAAGACAGCAGAAATTGATGGACTTGGAAGGGAGACAATAGCAGAAACAATAACAAACACAATAGGTCAGAAGATCTTGGAACAGGAGAAAGAAAAGGTATTTAAACAGCTGTAAGTACGATCTCAGTTCTCTCAAGCCCCAGATTTTACCGAAGCATATTAGCCAGCTGGAATGACATTGCTGCTCAGTCAAAAAGGTAAGTCTGATTTCCATGTGAGATACAAACATACAGTACTTATTATACTTACCCCATTGTCCCCAACCTTCTAAGTCACCCAAAGACAATGACTTAGTGCAATTTCTTTGATGTAGAAAATGCACATGTGCATATAAATCCAACCAGGACTGGCAGGCAAAGACTGTGAGGAGTTACCTAAACGGAGAAGTGGAAAGACCATGACCTCTGGCCTCATCCTCTCGACGAACTTCACAGACACGACTAAACACAGATGATGCTTTCTGGGAGCTAGCAGTGCAGATTTAAAACAAACAAACAAACAAACAAAAAAGCATCAGGGAGTGAGAAAATCCCTTATATAGCAAAACAAGAGTTCTCTAGCCCCTTGGGAAAGCAACAACTGGTACTGAGCTTGTTGACCTATACAGTCACAGAATGATTGAGACAGTCAGTCTCAGAGGTCAAGAAACAAGTTGCAATTGCATAAGCATTTCTGTCATTTCTGCAGACACCCTAACAGCCAAGAGCAACGTAACAATTCCCGAAAACATAGTGTGGAAAACAGCAGTGCCATCAGGAGTTTCACCATCTACTACCTCTGGTACCCACGAGGGGACACAGTTAGACCATTTATGGCTTACTTCTCAGGATTTTCATGATGCAGCAAAAATACCGTGAGTGACAGTCATAAAGCAGACCCTGAGAGATCAAGTTCAACCTGTACCTACAAAGGCAACCCATCCTCAACCAGTGAGGAATGACTGCCACTCCTCCTCAGCACTGAGGCATGATTACCATCCAGCATGCAATCCTGTGACAAGAGATACTGAGTTTATTTCAAAGTCTTCTCACTGCTTTAAACCATTATACTTCACTCAGATGACTACAAGTAACTATCTTCTGACTCAGATTCTTATTAGTACTTACAAACCATACTCCCCAAAAGCTAAAATCAAGCAATGCTAGGCATTAAATGTGAGGTGAGATAAGATAGATACATACAAATCAAAAGACCAAGGGAGTAACTTATGTTTTGGTCAACATGTTAAACTGATTTCAGTATATCGGTGCCCTGGCTATGTTTCTATCAGCTTCATATCAAAAAGAGAATTCTCTTTCAAAACTCCTCAGAGATTCTTTGCAGAAAATTGCACAATAAGGAAAAAGAAAGCAGAAAACCATGTATTTGAAATTTAAGAGGTAGACAGGGCAGACTCTCATTCCAGACTGCACGACATGAATTTCTGCTTTGACTACAATCAGAAGGAGGCAAAATGCTGACATTAGTAGGAAGCACAAAGCCTGTAGTGAAAGAGCAGGTGGGGCACCCACCTTGCCTATATACTTAAAACCTGCTGTGAGAGCTAAAGAGTTAATGTTGTGGCTACTGCTAAAACCGTTCCCTGCTTCTGTGTCTCATTTTCTTTCCCCCCCCCCCCCGCTGCAGAAGAAGGATCTACCCAGAGCTTCGTATTAACTCTGTGCAGCACTAAGCCCAGTTACCTGGCAGCAGCTCCGGCAGCAGCAGAGGATCCATCTTTCCTTTCACTGGCTGTAGGCTCTGAAACAAGAAGGGAAGGATGATTTTGGTGTCACCTGAACAGACGCTCCAGCCCCTTCCCAGCCCCCTACGCTCGGCGAAAAGAGAGGCTGAGTAACAAGGGACAAAGGGTGCCCAGGCCTCCCCACCCAACTTCTCATCACAGACCTGAGTTTCTGCAAGTTTTAGACTATTAGACTGAATGTCACTGTTCTGATTAAAATGCTGTCAAACTTTTTTGTCCAGATTATACTTTTAAAATCTTTTCCTTCCCAATATAATCAAACTCCAGTTCCTGTCCTGTGACGTTGCCACTATACATCACAATTTTTAGTCTGCTGGAAATAACTTTCCTCACAACAGAGGCCTTTCTTCTCACTCCATCCTTGCTTAGAGCATTGCAGAAACAGAGAAACAAATTTAAGTGACGCTGCCCAAAGAGAAAAATGAAAAAAAATTTCAGAGACTGTCCCAGGGAATGCCACAAAGAGGTTTTGAGTTAGGGCTGAGATCTAGTAGGACCTGTACATTTTGAGGTTTCATTCTCTTACTTTCCAAGCTGAATGGCAGGGACTCGTCGCTCCCATCGTTCACAGGGGTAACAAGGTTCATTCGCAGAGAGAGTTTTGCATCAGCCTCGGGAGCCACACGAGAATCTCCTTTCTCGCACACTTCTGACACATCTCCTGATACCATGGCACTTTCCACGGTGACGTTGTTGGTCCCCATCGTGCCCTCTGCTGTAACATCACTAGTTGCAATAGTGCTGTCCGGGCAACTATCATCCACTGAAAATAGGAAAACAAAAAACGTAAACCAAAAAGTAGCTACTGTCATTCACACTGGTGGGGTTCAGGTCCCAGTTCTGTTTGGAAGATGCTTCACTGCATGCAATATTAGCAATAGTGCAGTAGTAGAAATTCCTATCTAGAGTTCTGAAGCACAAAAGTTCTGTAGCACAGGCACCATCCTAATACTTTACTATTACCCAAGCAGAAATATACACTTCCTTTCATCCAGCAAATGCAGGGTGGTGTTTTGTGAACCTAGCAGAGAAAGTCCTGCTAAAAGGTGATGAATACTGGGAACAATCTTCTTTTAGTCTAAGCTCTTTCACTACTCAGAGGGGTCTTTTGCATTCTTTAATGGAGTTGTATGTGGGAACGCAATGAGTGCAAGGAAGACACATTCCATACCACCCTATTCTCAGGGAGCAAACACCTTCACCAGAGACCAAGGAGAGAACATAACAAGGAAAGTGTGGAGAAGGGATGAGCCCTCCCTGTAGAACAGCACTGTTTTTTGCCAAGGTAGGTTTGAGTTATCCCATCAGATCCTGCATCAAGAATCAAAAGCTTCCAAACAGGCTCTCAGTGCAGAACAGAGCCATTCAGGTCAAACTCACCAATTGGTGTGCTGTGTCTTCTGGGTCCCATTTTAAGCTGGCCAATAAGAGGTGGCGTTATGCTGGTCAAGGGCTGAATGACGTCACCCTCCTTCGGCAACGTAAAATGAAACGGGGTTCCTAAAAGACAGAGCGCGCCAGGATTAGTAATTTCAGGCGACTACTTTGGTCCAAATACCAAAAGCACAGGTTCACCGTGCTGTGGAAATGGGGAAAAGCATAACCCTGGTGCTGTCCTGTACAAAACCCCCACTGAACAGTTACTGGTTTCGGGACAGCTGCTCTGACTGATCTTCCTCACATTTTGTATGGAAAATCTCTTTCAGTGAAAATCTGGGCTGTGGTCAACTTGATGCAGCTGTCCCCAGGTGCTAGATAAAAATGAGACTAAATATCCTGACATGAATAGGACTTTTAGGGAATGCCGCTTTGCTTCAGAAATGCTCAGGATTTTCCACAGAAAAGGGAGATGAGGCCAGAAGCAGAAATGAAGGTTAGGATGGAAGGGAATTGGCAGAGCTATGTGTTGCCTGAACTAATAACCTGAAACTTACACAGAACGATGCTTTATCATCAGACAGCCTTGGATAAAAGGTCAGCAGATACACTTCAGATAGCCACCTATGAGCCCGAACAATTAGTAGCAGGCAATTAAGGGTTACATGATGACAGCAGAAACTTGCCTGGAAAGCAAGCTTTAAGAGAAATAACAGATACTGCAGTTTCATAACCAGCTGCAGGCTGCCACCAGAAGGGCTGGCCCCATCCTCCTGTCCTCTCCAGTACTGCTGCCCCGCCTGGTGCAGCCTCCAGCATGAAGGGTCTGCAGGGTCTATTGCCTGAGGTAGCCTATCCCACTAGGGAAACCACGCCTCGGTGGATTTACCACGTGCCCATCTTGCAGGATTTAGCAGATAAAATACACTAAAAACCTAGTAAAATGCTCCCTCCTTTTGCCTCACCCCATGCCATTTATTTGCAAATCTTCAACATCGTGTATCAGCAATTTGCAGGCTGCATTCTTTCCAAATTGCATAGAAGTATTTAATGAAACTAGGAGAATAACCCTTTCCTCCCCACATTGAGGTCAAAATAGGTTTTTGTCATCTTTGTCACTATCCTTCCTTTTCCCTTTTTCCTAAAATTGTGTTTGTTCTTTGGATTTCATTCAGGATATTACTTGAATAATGCAAGTTGCAACTTACATAACTCGTAAATTTTAAGAAGCATGTATTAAAAAAACCCGCAAAACTAAACAGTATTGGAAAATTGTTACTTAAAGTGATGAGAACACAAATTCAAGTTACTTAAATTCAAGAGCTAGCACTAGATATCCAGATACAACTTTTAGTTATAGCCAGATGCAGTCCGTCACTCTTCAGTTACACAAGCCACTGACACATGATTTACACAACTACCTTGTGGCAAATGAAGCCATAAATACATGACAAAGACATAATCCTCTCACAGAACAAAACCCGACCAGTGAAAAGCTACCTATTGTCTGTTTGAAAATGTTGAAAACCATCACCTGCCCTGCCGTCGCAAGTTTTAAAGATACGGTTCAGCAACTGCACCATCCTTGAGATCAATGTAAAGACTTCAGTGTATTTTTGCAGTGGTTGGGTATTTCATAGTGCAACGGTACTCACACTTTGTGGGTACACGACATATCGGAAGGCCAACTGCCATTCCTCACAAACAGCTTATGAATGCCTGTCATATCATGACAGATCTCCATTTAAAAAGTGTTTTTTTAAAAACTGAAGTCTTTAGAAAGTCCACTGAATTTTGATCAATTTAGCTAGCATGATCCCTTCTAGCCTACAAATCCAATTTGGCAGGCTAATAACAAATGATCAAAAGAATTTATGAAATTATCACCCTGCATTTTAATAAGAGAGAATCTAGTTACTAAACCAACAAATACCATTAGAGAAAACAAACAAGCTTTCACACTCACAAGACCTGAAAAAATGCATATGTCTGAAAGCTTAATTGCTTTCACATAACTCCATCAACTGTTGTAACAATGAAAAAGGTTAGTTCTCTCTACAAACTTTTCTTATGCCCTTAAGGCCATCATCCTATAACATTTCCTTTTATCTTTCAGCATCAAAAACTTGTCTCTCTCAAGTTTGCTAATGCTAAGGTATAAAACATTTCATTTGCTTGGGTAACACTTTCACGGGGAGAGCTGGATGTTTCTAGCACAGTGCAGATGACAGCTACCAGCATGGCACAAAACTGCACCCTCAGAATGGAAGGAGACAAAGGCATCTCCCAACTCCGCATCAGCCTAAGTGAAGCAGAGCTATCATCCCCTTCTCTTCTAGATGAAAAGACAAGTCCCACCACCTTTTCTGCACACTGTGACATTTCTTGCGCACTACTACCACATGGATGGCCAGCCTGCAGCTCTCAAGCCGTTCAAGCGCAGCTCCCTCTGCTCTAGTTCTTCTCTCCTACTCGTCACCTCTACAAGGGATGTGGCGCAGCTACTGTGGCTCCCAGCCACACGAAGACCTACAGAGAAGGCTAGCATAGCAGTGGATGGCCACTCTGTTTTCTGTGCACGCAGAATGGAGGGGAAAAAACCCCAAAGCCAGCACCCCAAAGAACTCCATGCCTTCTGTTCAAGAACTTTGGCTTTCTCTTTCAAAAAGCTGTTTCTTAGCTCTGTTCTTAACTCACTAGCACGACTATTTAATAGACAGGACAAAAGCTTGATTACATAAATTCTTCTCCATTGGTAACTCGTATGTAGCTGTGATATAGCAAAAGGAACCCAGTGGAAAATAAGAAACAACTTTACTTCCAGAAGTCTTCCAGATTAAGAATCATCACTCTAGCCAGACCTGAGGCAATGTTAAAAAGATTTAAGAGCTTGACAACAGAAGTCTTCATTATTTTAGTAAAAATATTAACTTTTATTTAACCTGGTATGCTTAAGCTTTATCATTAACTATGTTAACTGCACTGCTAATCTGTTTCTTCTTTACTTTATATTACCAGTAAAAAGATAACTTTCTGAATAAGGTTTTGTATGTACGAAATTGTACAATCTACAAAAAAGATTTCATGGACAACCACAACTTCTATAAACTCCACAGAGTCCTAGAAACAGACTTCAGTGAGTAAATTTCTTTTCCGTATCCCTATGTTCTATCACATTCTAGCCTTTAAGCATTTTTAGTAGAGTAACTAAACAGTTAATATCTTATTTAAGGCAACTTCAAAAACAAAGACACGCCCCAAACCTCACCATCCAGTTTCTACTCCTGCTTCTTGGACTCTTCTCCAAGATCCTTCGAGTCCTCACCCAAAGTTCGTGCTTACTGATGCATGCTTCATAATCTGTTGATAAGGGTTTAGACTCCTGTTGGAAATAACTATTTTGAGAACAAAGCTGTTTTAAGAGAAGAGGGATGCTCTAAAGCTCTTCACGCCTTAAGGACTGAGTGATGGTAAGAGAACAAATATCACTCCACACTCTTTTCCACCATGCTTCATGAGTCTGACGACAGCAGGCAGAACATCTCAAAAGCCTGAACTCTCTCCTAACGCCGATCAGCCCTTTGTTGTAACATAAATGTGCAAAACACAACAACCAGCGTTAATTTCCGAGCTCATTTTCTCCAAACAGTGGCTTATTGTTCTCTTTCGAAAGTAAATCCAGCCAAGTGTGATGTGTTTAAGTTGCATTTAGATTTGTCTAAGAAAAAACATTTCAATTACAATATAATGAGGGAAATGTTACCTCAAGTTAAACGCAATTTTGTTCACGCTCTCTTAAAAAGGAATTTTTGGATTGTGAACTCTGTGAAAGGCCATACTGACATGGAATGAAACGTTCAACCTTGTTATGTAACTACAGCTACTCATCTTTATTTTATCATCATTTCAGCAGCGTACTGCCAAACATATTATTTCATTTAATAAAACCGATACTGTTCTTAAGTTCGAAGACCAGTACTGTGCTCTTGACTACGGCAAATTGTCATGCAGTCCCAGCATACCAAATGCCCTGGACTTGTTCACAGAAAAGTTAATTCGAGATCACAAAATACAATGGGATCAGAACACCTTTGAACTTCCTGACCAGTATTGTGACCAGATCCCCTCAAAGCATTGTTTTCTATATAATGAAGCTTTTTTTTCCTTCTTTCAGTTAAAGGAAATTAAGAATACTGTTATCTAAAACGTCATCATTCAACTTCATGTTAAATAACATTTGAGCTCCTGCAATCTTTGCACCTCCCCAATAGACTTAATAGAAGGGAAATAGATTTTCTGATACTAATATCAAGTTCCTTCATTCTTGCCATGCACAAGTTTCTACATAAAATTTAATTTCTCAGATTTTAAAGTTTTCAGAATTAAGGGGCATCAAATGAAACTAACACCTGGTGAAACAGAGTTGGTTTTTTACCCAGTATGTAATTTAAGCTGTCAAAGTTCCTGCTGCAGGGAGCTTTGAAGCCTAGAAGTTTACAGAGGTTCAGAAAAACATACACAGAAATTCCATGGTGGAGGAGAAAAAACAAAGACATCACTTCAGACTCAGCATGCTCCTAAACCATGCTTTTCTTGATGATGAAAGAGAGACGACTTCAGAAGTATCTCCCCACTCCATTTTTGCCCTTATATTCATCCATATGCATCTGCTATTCAGTACTGGGGGAACCTGTATACCAAGCTAGACTGATGCAGTATAACTGTTCTTCTGACTGTTGTAGTATCTCAATTCACAGAGACCATGATTTTCAGTCTTTAGTTCAGTTATCACAAAGGCACAATGATCCTTTCCACTGAATGGGAAAGACTGAAAAAACCCCACCCAAACAACAACAAAAAAGCCATTAAATAGTAGCAGAATAATCTAACACTAATAAAGAAGCTGGTCTTCTTGGTCCACAGAGTACCTCAGACTCTGGTGATTCAGATTTCGTGTGCAGTCTCCAAAATCTGTCATCGAAGCTTTTTTTTTTTTCCTAATTTGAAAAATTACAGCATGACTCAATTGTACCACTTATAAACAATATTCAAAGCTTTCCCTAAATATCATTAGAGAGGCAGCCTCCAAACGTTGGATAAGATGTTGCTAAGACACACCTAAATACCACAAATTAAGAACTTAAATCTGAAATTGATGACACTACTGTCTTGACTGACAAAACAACCCACGGAATTGCCTCCTGCACGTTACTTGCTTAGCACCAGTTCCCAAAGACAACAAAGACTCTGCTGTCAAAGAATCCACCAAATTAAAAATCATTGCATTTCTGGCCAACTGAAATACTCTACTTTCATGTGCGACAACAAAGCAGTTCGCTATAACATTCTGAAAGAAAGTGACGGTCACTAGTTATGGGATGTTAAAGAATGCAAAACCAAAAAACCTCCCAAACATCTGACTGGTCCTACCACATTCAGAAGAATGGGTGCAAAAGTTACATCAATTAAATTGCTGTGATAGCTGGTATATTAAGCAGTGCTCAACAATACAGATTAATTCATATGACTATGTTATTGGGAAAGTGGAGTTTTTAAATCTAAACAAAGAAGATATCAGAACCCCTAAAGGATGGGAATTTTTATATGACTAAACATATGCTTAGCTCAAAATAAAGTAACCGCTGCAGAAGTTGTTCTCAGATGTTAGTGATGTTAAAAAGCTGTGGCCGCAAGGATCAATACTCCTTGAAAATAATTTGAGCTTTATTTTGTTTTAAAATAGGTCAACAAATACTTATAGCAAAGTCCAGCTTGAAAACTGCTATTACCGTATCTGGAAGCCTCTCCAAAACTGATGACCTGCATAAGCATTCAAATCTCTTTTCCACACCTCTCTGTAATCTAACTTCTACAGGTATCAATGTTTACCTGCCATTCTTATCTTACAACGTAAGATGCTACCTTCATCGTATTTTTTTTAGTATCTTGAGTTTCTTCTCACCAGCCAGTTCCATACTATTAAACAGTTATCTTTCTCCAACTTGTCAGCAAATTCGGTATTAAAAACACACATAAATATTACACTCAATCCCTTTTCATCCAAGTCTCCATCTAGCACTTCAAAGTCATCTCACCTACTTCTGTTCAGACATAAAGAAGAAAGCTCTTCATCTTGCTCCTTTTTGAAATCTGCCATTTTGACCTTTCCAAACAGGATCACATGTTCCAGAAGTCAGCACCGTTCAAGGTCACAAGAACTGAAGAAAAGGGGAGGGAACCATATAAGAACGAGCTCAAAAGGCTTTCAGGAAGAAACAGCCAAAGCTGCCGTAACAGCAGTAAGGAACAGTTCGTAACTGGAAAAATTAAACAAGTAGTTCAGAAAACAGTAACAAAAAATATTGGACTGGTGAGACTGACGAGAGAAGTTCTGAAGAAGTTTTGAAGAAATGTACAGCTCTTGAAAAAAAACCCAAACATAAATTGGCAGAGAAAATGAGAGAGATGTCCCTCACTGCCAAAGAATAGAAAATTATTCAGACCAGTTAACTGAGTACGTAAAGGGAAAAAGAAGGCAGAGTGTTAGGAAATGTTTTTCGAGCAGTCTATCTTACGCCCATTTCTCAAAAGGAAAAACTAGAAAACATTATCACTTGAACAAAGCTCTGCAGAACAGACTACAGGGCTACATAACAATACCACGACCTTTGAGTGGTAAGAGAAATTCTATCTAGCCCACAGCTTTATAGGTTCCACAAATCAAAATCTCAGACTGGTCAATATGAACCATCTATCAGATGGTTCACCAACATCTTCCCTGCTAGACATCTCCTTTAATTCTAATAGCACTGCACAACTCTATTGATCTTCCATTGTATTCTAACCGAAGGACTTAGATAATTCACAGAGCATAAACTACCTAGCGAATCAGTGAAAAGAGTTAAATAAACCTCTACTAACATAGTGGTTTGTTCAGGAGATGTAAAGACAACCATCACCTATTGACAACTAATGTTTTCAGACCCTCAACTTTCATAATCACCAACTTCAGGAGACTGGAAGTCACCTACCATCGTCATAAGAGGGGGAAAACTCTCTCTCACTCTCCGATCCTGCAGTTTAATGAAAGATTACTTAGGTCTCAAAATGCGTACAATTCAAGACAAAGCTCTAGTAAAACTTTGTTTTCTACTGCTTTCTCATTTGAGGAGTACAAAACTCTATGTTTTAAAATGAAGCCAACTAAGAGGCAAAAACGCCACAAAACTCAGCTATTGCACCCCACGTTTCTTGTATAACTACACAACAGCATGTTAGAGGGATTTCAACGCGTCATGACAATACCTGCCGAGCCACAGCTTACACACGAGTGAAAAGCTTTAAAGTAATCTCCAGATAAATTTGCTGTTTAGTTTCTAGCTCAAAGCTGCTCTGTGCACCCCCACAAAGAAAATTCTCCTCTGAGAATGAAAAAAGAAAAAAAAAAAATAAGGAGACCTACAAGAATCTCCTTATTTAGTAGTAGTAGTACAGTAGTAGTACAGACTACCGCACACCCTTTTCCTTGGAAGGACACTGCTGTTGTTGCTTGGGGGGGGGAGTGTTGGGTGTAACAAAAATCCCTGAGCATTGCCAAGGTCACGACATTCCGAGTTTTCAAAGTTGTTCTGTGCTTCTGCCACAAAACAGAGAGAGTGTTAGGAACAAGAATTACCTTATCATTCTTCCTGCAGTAGTCTGACAAAGGGGAAAGCAGTACAGGCATGTTACACATGTAACACAGGAACTTGTAGTGCTGCTCTTAAGAGACACTGTTCAACATGCATCCAAGATCAGTGCTCCCTGAAAACACTGAGGATTGCACACAGCTGTCCTTGACATTACTCAAAAGATACACCTGTGAACCACTAACCTAAATTCACTTACCACTGGAAGGACTGGGGGATTTAGCAGTTGCCTTCTCCTGTGGCTGTATCTGCTGCTCTTGCTCCAGATTCCTTCTCGTAACAGTATCCTCTGGATTCTTTGGCACCTGATTCTCCTGCTGAGTCACCAGCGTGTCAACCTCTCTCTCTTGAAGTGGTGGCTGATTCCCTGTTATCATTATCTGTCCTAATTCTGAAAAACCTGGATGTTTTTTGGCACACAATGCCACTTCTGAGGGAACGTCACTCTTTAACTTAGGAAACAAGTTGTTGTGCTGTTCCAGTAACTCCCCTACAGAAGGCTTAGGCAAAACTTTATTGAGCTCTGACATGTTTTCTGAAGCAGCCTTAAAGGACAGTTCATCCATGCTCTTTGCCTCTCCAGTGCCAAAAGTACAACCTTTTGAAGTTTCTTTTCCCGGGCTTTCTGGACCAATCTTTTCTAATTCCTGGGCCTGATCAGACGAATTTTTGCTGTTTTTACAAGAACCATCAGCAAATTCCACTTCCATATCTTCATGGCACTGTACTTCCCTTTCAAGAATAACCTTCTGAGAAAGCGTTACATTAACAAGGGACCCATCTTCATTTATTTGCTTCTCTTTTACTTGCAGTTTTTCTTCTTGTTCTTCACACTGAGTCTCAGGAACTGCCTCAGGTTCAGAATTCTCTTCCAATGGATAATCCTCAGACTGTGCTTCTCTACCCTGAGTGCATGACAAAATCTCCGGCAGACCAGACTGATCTGCAGCAGCCTGACTTCCAGAAATACACTCGATCTCCCGATGAGCTGCAGGGGCTAATGACCCATCTCCTGCTACATCTGCACTGACTAACTGCATTACAGGCTTTCCTGCAGTCTGTAAATCCTCCTTTTGTGCTTTTTCACAGTTTTCAGAGAGGGCTTGATCACCTGCATCCAGCCCCAGTTTTACATTGTCCTTCTCCACAGAACAGAGTCTCAAGTCTGAGGCCTTGCATTCAGAAATCATCTCTACTTGTGTGGTTTCGCTATCTTGGCCCGTGTTCAGAGAGCCTGAACTGACCTCTGTGTTTGTGGGCTGGCTACATTCACTTGCAGAAAGCATCAGCTGACAGGACTCAGAGGGCTGTGACACAGAGTCACCTGTAGATATCTTTGACAAAGCATCTGTGGATCCAGAGAGATCTCCTGGTAAGCATAAATGGGTTAAAGCAGCAGCTTTTTCTTCTCCTTCATGCTGCTTCTCTGGGCTCTGAGTTGGAACAAAGATATCCTAAAATGAAAAAAGCAGGACATGGAGCATCAGGGCATCCTGAGTAGGACTGTTATTTGTTATTCCTAGAACATGACACTGGATTATGGAGCAGAGCAAGCTCAGAACAAAACTACAGAAAAACAAACAAACACACACAAACTTCCCCCCCCCCCCATTTATATGAGTCATAATTGCCCCGTTCTTGCTGAGAAAAATTATCACCACCCATGACTTTTTAGTACCTCTGTGGCAAAGTCAGACACAATCCTCGATACACCTCTCACTACCAAACCATGAAGTACAGGTCAAGTATGGCAAATTAGTAGCTATTTCTAGTCAAACCACCAAGGGTTCTGGAAAGATTCTCTGGAGGAATCTATTATATTAGCATGAAAGCTGCCTTCAGCTAAGGAGAAGCCCTGCTTCGACTACTGAAGTCTCTAGTACATCATTTATTTTCTGCCTTAAGTTGATGAACTAATACTAAGCTATAAAGCCATCAACTGTCTGTTAAATCCCTTTGAAGAGTAATAACCTCCAGAATCAAAAAGCACAAAGGAAACAACAGCTAATAAGAGTAAGCAACTTGAAAAATGCAGTAAATGAATTCTAGCCTTGTAGGAGAATACAAATGCTTTATTACAAAACAGCTTCACTTTCTCCATAACAAATGATGCTAAGGTCTATCCCGATATTGAAGTCTAATTTATGACACAGTTTGAGATGCAGGATGCCCAGTTCAGCATCAGAAAGCAGCAGCCTTTCAAAGAGAGAAAGAAAAAAAAAAAAAGGCACATAAAAGGTTTCTAGCATAGATTAACAGACAACAAATTCTACGTTCGGTAACTCACTATGCCCTCTTAAGCTGTTCCGCATTTTCTCTGCGGGATAAACTGCCACACGGTATGATCAATATGTCACTGTGACTGGTGGGAACAGGGAAGCTCATGAGAACCAGCTTAGCAGGGAAGCTTAACACAGAAGCACAGAGGCCGACTCAAACACACCTGCAACAGCCAGAAAAAACTCAGAAAAGATATCTACGTGAATCCTTACATGAGAGAACTCTGGTTGTGATGGTATAGGTAAAGATCCAGGAAAGAAGGTTGGGGCACTCTGGGACACTGGAGTTGAAGCCTGTGGCAGGACAAGAGGTCCTGGTGGGATACATGGGGTGGCCATCTCCACTGGTGTATCTCCTCTCTGCTTCTGCATCAGTTCTCTTCCTTCTGCAGGGATAGATACATCCATCCGTTCATCTGGTTTGAAAGAGCAGAAAATACATTACTAGCACATTCTTGCATTGCACCTAAAGTTTCCAACATTCTATTAAAAGACTTGTCTTCAGTGGCGTATGCAACTTTCTCATACTTTAATGGGTGAATCTAAAAATCTTCTTTCCAGGTGAATTTTTTTTTTGGGGGGGGGGGGGGGGAGTGGTGTCAACAAAAACATCCATATCCTTAAATTTAAGAGGGGGGAGAAAGTGTTTTGTTAAGAATTCATATAAGTATTTTGCAACAGGTCTAGAACTTCTACAATTAGAAAAAGGTATCTGAAATTTATAAAAAGCATTTCTCTGAGGTGTTTCTTCCTTCTGCTATCTTTATTAAAATGCAAGCAAATTCAGACCCCGGCTAACAAAATACCTCTTCTAAAAGTATTTCACATCCTGTGACAGGAATCTCACAGAAAGGAGTGGTGATTTTGTATCATACTAAAAGTCTGCATGGATGGATATCTTATCCCTGATGGCAAACGGGTGCTTAGAGAAAATGTTTATTAACCAAGGTATCATATAAAACAATGCCTCTCTTGGCATGGCATTCTAGAATACACACATATAACATACAAATGCTTTTTAAAATATTGTGCAAGTCATTCAAGGTAAGGTACGATGTTATGATGCAGTCCTCCTCTGTCCTTTCTACTGCCCTAACAGTATGTACTTACTACAGGATACCTGCCCCTAGCAAGAATGGCTCGTCCCTAAGAAAGGAGGACAACTGCGAGCAGCAATCTGTATGCCATACGAAGTATTTCCCATCTTTCAGGTGAAGGGGAGCTAGCCAATAGTACTAATTTTATTACGATAGCTACGCAGGAAATACCAACAGCACATTAGCATCTGAGTCACAAATACAGATCTCCCTTTATCTACCTCTTTCAGTGTTCTCAATTCTGCTTTACTCTTTAAATATGATTTTAGCAGGTTTTGAAAAGGCTGCATGCTCAGACTAAACCACAGAGCACAGAAACACGACCACAGACCAGTATGCAGAAGATTTTACCTTTTGCTTGCTCCTGTTCAGTAGGACTGCTGGGGACAAGAGCACTGGATCCAAAGGCAATAGGAGGAGGAGTATCTAGGCCTGAAGAGACACTGCAGACCAAGAAAAGGGAACATGGAAAAGAAGACTATACATCACTAGAAAACGCATTAACTTCTCCCCAAATGTAGCTCCGGCTTGTCACAACAGGAGTCTTCTCATAAAAGGAGAGTGTCAGGTGTTCACTAGCAAGAGACTTGAGAAATGGCCATTGACCACCTGGGCATCATTAGTTCGTTTCATTGCAAAATAATGCCATGCTCCTCTCATAGTGCAAAATTAAAACACTGATTGCTTAAGATCAAGCACAAGTCCTTGAATAAAGAAAAGAGTGGTGGAAATGCACTATTGCAATTAAGCTATTGCAATAGTGTGGGGATTTTTCTGCTTACGTGGAATGACTCTCCGGTACAAGGGATCCCTGTCCGGAGAGCTGCAGGAGTTGCAGACTGCGGGCAGGGGTGCATGCCAGAGAACTTCCCTCTTCCACCCTGGTTATCGGACAGCCACTCCCTGCAGCGGTTTTGAACAAAAGGAAATAAGATTAGAAATCTGGCCAATAACCAAGTTGATGAGAAAATTCTGAGGAATGATATTCACGCTACTGCACGGTTACTTCTCAGGTAGGCAAGGACAAGGTGATTTTCACACAGAGCTGGAGAAGACTGCGCATGGAAGTTCAGTATGTGAAATGTGAGCATAATATAGTTAAGATGAAAAAGTTATGTTTGTACCTATAGAATATGTTTTTATCAGGCCAGACTGTACAAGTCTTCCTACTTGGGAATTTTAAAAGAAAAATCCCCAGTGGCTCCAATATCAGCACATTTGATCCAGCACTGGAATGCAAATACAGGCAAGGTTCTTACAAGAAAAGACACTTTGCATCGACCACTGACTCACTGTGAGCAGCAGGTTGCTACTGAACCTTCTGGATACAGAGGGTTCATGCACAAGATCATACTGGTATAGACACAGTTGTGCACAAATTAAAACTAAACCAAAAGCAGAAAGTGAGACTTCATTTAGCTCATGCTTTATAAAATGTGACAAAGTTGCCTTTCAAAACTTTATTTTCTAGGCCTTTCACTATTAAGACTGTTAAGAACCTTTCTATTTCTTTACTAGCCTTTCAGCTGTGGATACCAAATCCAGACACAGACCTCTCTCCTGACCCTATTTCATGTAATCTCTTCTCTTACAGGGAAGGCGCTTTAACCTAGATGACAAATAAGACTGATCAAAATTGTGGTACAGAGATTTTGATTGCAGAATCCTGTCCTGTCCCAAACAGCAAGGCCAATTCAGAGGAGTAAGGTAGAATGTTTTGCCAGTCACCCAGCATAAGAAAGTCTACAATATTTGCCTACACTACTTACCCACACTTTAGATTGTGTGTCACTGCAAAGGATGAGCATCATTATTGCCAGTTTCAGAAGAGAGTAAAGGGGTTTTGGTTTTTATTTTGTTCTTCAAGGGGCACAGAAAGAAAGGAAATTAAATGTATTTAACAAGCCAGTGTAACTGTTCTAACAAGAAGTGACATTTAGACATTGCTCCATGGTACAGTGAAAGAGGTTGTAGCCTTTCATTTCCAAAGAGTTCTCACTTTTTGCAGAAATTACGTGAAAAACACTCACAGCACCCTGCACCCTAAACCACTACATGCCTAACAAGATCAAGTAGGGATGATGACTATGATGATCTCTGGGATGGACGCTGTGGCTCTGCCTGTCTATTGTTACCTGCTGCATTACTCTCCGGAAACATCTCTTCCTGAGTTGACAAGATGTCTGACTCCTCATGACCAGAATCAAGGGATTCCTCTGTTTTAGCGGGGTCGCAGACAGGCATTTGTTTCCTGGTACGCTCTTCTGCTTCCTGCAGAGTTCTGGAAAAGCAAGACACAGTAACTGACCGGAGAAATTCGAAGTATGAAGTAATATTGCAACATTGTAAAGAACATTTACCAGCACAGATGAAAGGTATTCACTTGTGTATACCACAGGGGAGGGGGAAAAAAAAAAAGAAAAAGACCAACCTCTCTCTCCTGACAAAATAACATGTTCATCTTTGATGAGTTACATTTTCAGAATTGTTTTCTAAGTCTTCTACCAATCTAAGTGATGCTTAAATGGAATGCGGATTGTTCTACTGGCTTCTATTCAATGTGGATTCTAGGAATTTTGTTTCACCTCCTTTTTAATATTATTTTTTGTGGCAGAATACGACAATACAAGATGAGCTAAATATTATTCTATCTGGCATAAAAGACATATAGACAATTTTCAACAAACTAAAGTTTTACATTTAAAAATAATTGAAACTATAAAGCTTGCAACAGCAAATGCTCAAAAGCATCCTGGAATAGCCACCACTTAGCCTCTAGATTTCTCCTGTGAGGCCAAAGCCTGTGCTGCAGTGATTAAGTTATTTTGAAGTAACTTCTGTGACTTAAACAGAATTATTACTTTTAATATATTCTAGTCATTTAACTTTAAGAAAATTATTAGTATATTTTATTATCCAGTGCACTTCTCCCTTAAAAATAAACCTATCGATATTTTTGTGCGTAAGAGTGACACCACCTCTTTTCTCAGCTAGGAATGGTGAAAGCACTCCTTAGTCAGCACTGCTGCAAAAGGGTCTCATCAGTACTTCATCTTTCCCTTCACTTTTCTCTTTTGCCTCGAAGCCTGAACCCTCCTACGTCTAAAAGTCTAGTAAAAAAGACACAAATCAACTTCCAGAATGTCAGCAGGAAACCTACAAAGAACATGGACTGTTTTACCTTTCCGACTTCTCTGGCTGGCCATCCAAAGCAGCATGTAGTTCTGTGCTGGAGACAGTTTCCGTGCTGTCCCCACGCAGTTCTAGCAAGAGAGAGAGGGGAAAAAAAGTGCTACTTAGGTTACCTGGATTAATATACAAAGAGAAGAAAGTGTAGTTCTGTAAATTACACAAATATCAAGACAAACTTTATATGAAAAAACATTAATCTTGAACTATCAATGATAACAACGACAACAAAAAAGGACAGGACGAGCTTTTTACCAGGGAGGGAATTCAGTATCAGGTTGTCTGAATATTCTGGAAACAAATTAGTAGAGAGAGGTGCAAAAATCAATGACAGCACTTGGACAGCCACAAGAAAACAAATGAACTAGCCCAAAGGAAAGAGAAGGCAAAATTCTTTTCAACTACCAATGAGCAGTGAACTAATTTTTGAAAACTACTAATACTGTATTTCCTGTCAAAGAAAGATAACATATATAATTTAAAGAAACCAGAGAGAATTGACAGAGCAACAAAAGGACATCTAAGACCATTTACACATACCATCTTCAGTGTCGTTCTTCACAAGTCTGGGAGAAGGGAGAGCAGCTCCAGGGTGAAACTGATGCCTGGCATCTCCTTCATTGGGCACGAAGTCACTCTCAAAGTCCTGGCTCTGCGAGAGCTCTAGAGCTCCAAAATGCAGCTGTGACGTGCCTGTATCTAACACACCAAACATCCATAACTAATATATATAATCTCCACCCCCCCCCCAAAAAAAAAATCAAAGAGCCATCTATCACCTTACAAGGGCAAAAAGATACACCCTCTAACAAGAAAAGTATTTAGGCTATCGCTGAAACTCTGAATAAAGTAACAGACTGATCTCAGATGTACTAATTAAAAATACGGTAACAGAACAGGGACAGTGGCCATTAAGTCAGAAACCAGCGTTAATCAGCCAGGTCTTATGTAACGCCATTAGGTACTGCAGCAGATTTGGATTCCGTGATGAGAAAACAATCCTGGTAACACACAGCCTGCGCCTGACAGACCTTTGATAACAACAACCATTATGCCAGGGGCTCTTTACTCTGCCATAAAAAGGCTCCATCCCCTAATGGTCAGGATGCATCCATGCCTCTTGTAAGCCATTTCCCGCCTCCAAGATCCTTGTTAACAAGGATATGAAATCACCATTTATTTTCAAGCCCTAAAAGCATACGGATCAATTTCCGGAAAAAGACACTCAGTTTCTGACCCATTATTATGGCACAAGCACCCCTCGTGAGACAAGTGAGGCTGCCGAACTGAAAAACTACACCGATGGTTGGTCACCTTCACAGCCCCAAGAAGAGACCTGAAACGGGGAAGCTACCTTCTACACACGGCGAAGCGGTGCAGTCCTCAGCATCACCTTCGCCTCCTTCCCCGGCCTTTCCGAGGGCACTGCAACAGAAAGACTTCCTCGCACCGCGCTGGGGCTTCCTGCAGCCCCCCTTCCTGCAGCCCCCCTTCCTGCAGCCCCCCGTGCTCTGAGCGGCCGCTTCGCACCAGGCGCTCCCGGGCCTCCGAACCGCGCCGGGGCCGGGCCGCCGGCGCCACGCCGGGGCGGCCGGCGCCCAGCCCGTACGGTGAGCCGGCCCCCGGCGGGAGAGGCCCGGGAGGAGGCGGCCGAGGGCCGTCGCGCCGTCCCCGGGCCGGCGGCCCCCGCGGCCCGCCCCACGCACCTGCTCTCCCCGCCGGGCGGCGGCACCTCCTCAGCGACGCGGCCCCGCGGGCCGGCGGCCTCCGGGCGGGCGGGGCTCTCCATCGGCCCTGCAAGCACAGCGCCGTTAGCGCGGCCGCGGCCCCCGGGCGCGCCGCGGCCCCGCGCCCAGCCCTTACCTGCGGGTCGCTCCCGGGCCGCCCCGCCGCCCGCGGGTGCGCGGCCGCCGGCAGGGCCGCAGACGATCTCCTGCAAGAGAGAGGCAGGGGCCGCGTCAGGGCCGGGCCGGGCCGGGCCGCGCCAGCAGCGGAGCGGAGCGGGCCGGGCCGGGCGCTCACCAGCACGGGGCTCGGGCTGCGGCGGGCCGGCAGCCGGCGGGCCAGCGCGCCCAGGGAGGCCTGCGCCGCCGCCTCCGCCGCGCCCGCGCTCTCGGGCTGCGAGTCCTCCACGATCAGGCGGGGCGTGCCCTGCTGCGAGAAGCCGGGGTCCAGCGGGCTGCCGCCGCGCTCCATGCAGGGCGGCCGCGGGAGGCGGGACGCCCGGCGCAGCCCCGCCGCGGCCCTACGCCGCCCGCCCGCCCGGCCCGCCACGCCGCCCCGCGCTTCCCGCGGCCGCCATCTTGCCGCGCGCCGATTGGCGGGGCGCGAGCCGCCCGCCCCGCGCCGCCGGCGCCGTTACCAGGGAGACGCCGGCCCGGGCGGGTCCCGCGCTCCGGGGGGGGCCGGGGGGAGCGGGACCGGCACCGGCGGCGGCCTCGCCCTCGCCGCCCGGGGAGGGCGCAGCGGCGGGGACCGGGCTCTGCACCGGGCTCTGCACCGGGAGCGCCGCCCCCGGCGCGGTAACGGCGGCGGGTTGGGAGCTGCCCCGCCCCCCGCTTTCTTCAGCGAAGGGAGGCGCCCGCTCGGCCTCTCCGTGAGGGAAGGCAGCGCCGGGCCCCCCCGCCGGCCCGGGGGCGCCGGGCCCCTCCCATCAAACACAACACGGCCCGGCCCCGGCGCCGCCCGCTGCTCATCCCAGAGAGCCGCCGTGGCGGCAGCGCTCAGGTACCAGCGGAGGGACATCGGAGTCCTTTCCCCGTGTGCGTGCCCATAAACGGCAGCGGCTGAAGAAGCCTCGGGCACGAACTGCGGCAGGGTTGTGGCCTTTCAGCATTACGCTTTTTGCCCAAAAGCTCGCTAGTTTGAATAGACCAGTTTAAATCCGCTTTTGCAGGTTCTCTGTTTCACTTCTGCACCTCTCTGTATTTCATAGATGAGAATTCTACGCGTTTTGTTTTAAAACCAAAACCACAAAGACTGAAAAAACGATACCTGGCCTGGAAGAAACTGTTATTCTGCAAGGTTATAAACAAAAGGTTGCACGTAGTGAAACTCTGTAAAGACCAGCTTGCGTTAACACGCGTTGCGTGTAATGTGAAATCCAAGCTTGCACATGCATGTTACGAATATTAAACGGGCTGTAAGTATTGACAGCTCTCACACAGGAAGGATGCTTTAGTGGTTGGCTGTTCAGCTCCCAGAAGATGCTCCTTTAGCACATATTACGCTGTATTATTGAAAAGTTTTCCTGGTATGCCAGTTTAAAAATACATACAGCTTCAAATAGTGCCTGAAATTTGCCCCAGTGCCAAAGAACACCACGAGGCCCATGAGTACTAAATCCTTCTTTTGAAGGATGAAGTTGCTCACAGGCTTTTGCTAGCCATCTTGAGAAGCCAGGTTTCATGTTCACAAAATATTTCCTCCCAGGGACCTGAAAAGGAGACCGGGATCGTGATGGGAAGCTGGCAGCCTATGACCCTCAGGTGCCTCACAAGTTTAGAACGGGCTCTTGCAGTTTGTTCAATTCCCTTCAAGCAGAATTCTGCTTCCATCAGAATGAAAGCATTCCAAATGGTCTTCCTTTACGCTTACTCTCAAAATAAAATACAATATAAAATTCCTCTTTTTGGCAAAATAGAAAGTAAAGCTGTCTTCTAAGCACAAGTATAGCATGAGCCCTCATTTTTTTAAGCAAGTTTATGCTACTCCAGTACTGATCCTTGCTGGACTTACTAGTGGGTTTCCAAGCTTGCTACTGTCTTCCCCTTTAGCATTTAAGAATAAGCGCCTTTTCTTATCAACCAGAGCATTAAACAACTATATCCTTCCTTCTTGTACACCGCTATTCTTTATTAGCTTCTCCCAGAGAACACATGCTCTTCATTAGCGCATTTGAAATGCCGACCTAAGCCAAGTCCTTCAAACTCCAGATTTTCGTCTGAAGGTGTTTCTACAATAGATACAGTTAACTACTAACTGGGGGGAAAAAGACAAAATGGTTGCGTTTATAACGACACGGGAAGTACGTGCGAGTGGGCAGACATTGGCCATGCATAATGCATCTTTGGGAAGAAAATAACGAGAGCAGAAAAACAACGAATGGATTTTGAGGAGCAGACGTCAATAAACAGATAACTGGCGAGCAAGATCTTGGGGCACAAAAAGTTACAAAGAGATGGCAGTTTACTAAAGGCACAAATGCGAACTATCTTAATGCAAAGAAAGGAAAAGAAATGTAACAGGAGAAGGTGATTTGACTCAGGTATGACAAGAAAGCAGAGGAAAGGAAACGAGGAAATTAGAACTGTATCAGCTTTCTTAGAGGATCAGTATAAAACAATGGCAGAAGCATACAAGGACAAAAATGTAAAAGGCCAGAGATATCAAGAGCATCAAGGAAATGATCTGTAGAAATACGAGTAGGAAAACAACAGCCGTAAGAATTGTTGGTCCGCTCTTCTGAGGGAACACTACTGGGTGGCTAATGTCAAGAAGGCAGAAGCATTTACCGTTCTTTAAAAAGGTTAAAACAGGAGCTAGCTCAGTTAAACAGCAATGGCAAAGGGCAAGATTTCAGCCTTGAAACAAGGCAGAAACAGGTTAAAGAGCGTTTACCTAAGCCAGATGTTTTAAAAACTGTGGAGTCTAGACTTCTTCCCAAAAAATTCTGTCTTAGAAGTGTTAACAGTCACCTTTCAAAACTCATGGAGTGTAATGAGGTATCTGAAGACTAGAAGTGGCAAATGTGCCAGTCGCTCTTTCTCAAAATTCCCTTCAAATCCTTGACAACTTTGATAACAAATCATCAAACAAATCACCAGTTTGTATCCAGCAGGTAACAAAGAGAGGAGTTCGCAGCCACACAGATCTGTAAAGACAAGGCACGTAACATCAGCCTGATTTCTTCTCACGTCAGAGCAACAGGCCTTATGGACAGAAGTGGCAGAATAACTTCACTCTAGTAAGACTTTTAGCAGCATCCATATGGAGTTCTCATAAGCAAACAAGGGAAGCATAGCTGTGATGACATTTCAGTACGTAAAAAAACCTGTTGAATATCCATTCCCAGCAAGCAATCATCATCAGTCCTATGTCAAAACAAGTATGTTTGAGCGAGGGTGCAGACATCGATGTGCCATCCCTATTCCGTTCACTGTTTTCTTTAATCACCTTGGTCACAAAACAAGCAGTGCACTTATTAAACCCACGAGCAGCCTGAAACTGAGAGGGACTATAAGTCGACTAAGAAAAACTTTAAAAATGGTCTGAAAAATGCACAAAGTACAACGCAGGTAAGAACAATATTCTACAAAAGGAAAGAACTGACGGCGCAAATGCAGGACGGGGCTGCTAGGCTAGGAGGCATTACTGTAAAGCAAAGCCATCGGGGGCCATAGTGCCTGACAAACTAATCGTGAGCCAGGGTCGTGCTGCTGCCACAGAAAAAGGTGCAAACAGCAAGCGTGATACTGACGCACAGTATGCACACGTTAGGTGCGTGAAACAATCCTTGTGCTCTGCGCTGGCAGGGCCTAACCTAAGCACTATCTCTAGTGAGCAGATGGCAAAGGAATTGGTTATCCTAACAGTCTTCAAATAGAAAAAGTCGATGGCAAAAAATTTGTTTTTCATATTCACAGTTTAGAGGACAACTGCAAATTCGTTTACAGGAACTGCAAATAGGCTTAAAGTAAGACAAAACAGAAATAAGCAAAAATGTTTGAAAAGGCTAACGAAGCCCTGAAGATTATGCAGTCTCTAACATTTAAGACTTTTTTTTTTTTTAAAGTAGTAACAAACAGGTATAGTTGTTCTTGGTCTGAAACAGGGAGTTGGACTAGATCATCTCCAGGATTCCCTTCCAGTCTCATTTTTCTGCAATTCAATACTTCCACGTGAACCTGGGTAGGACAAAATTGAGAGCTCAGTCCAGGTACTCAAATTAGTAAATGCCAAATCTGCATGTGAGTTTTAAAGCTGATTGCACATTTTTTGCATTACATTTGTAATCTCTTTTTTTTCCCTATCTTTTTTATGCTACGAAAAAAGCAGCCTGCTTTCTTTATAATTTACAAACCTTTGACCTAAATATCCCACCTCAGTTTGCAGACTGCCTTTTTTCTGAGTCTTATCACAAATTACGAATAGGGTATGGCCACCTTTCTCTAAGAAAGAGGATAAAAGAGCAAAATTAATCTTTGCTTCCTTTCCCTTCAAACCAAACATGTCAAGCACCAGACTTTCAAAGAACAAAGGTATGAAGGCTGTCTGATTTTTCATATTTGGAGTATTTTTTCTGAATTTCTTGTATCTTGCAGAATTTGCAATGGACAGTTGAAACTATTGTTTACTTTGTTCTGAATACTCCTTTCCAGTGTAGTCTAGTAACTAGGGTGGGAAACCGAGAAACAAGACTCCTAGTGCTCATTCTCATTTCTTCCACTGTGAACCCATTTCTCTGTGTCTCAGTGCAGCCCCAGGCCCCATCTTCAACACAGGACAGTGTTCATATGAGAAGCGCCAAATTCCGGATCCTGATTTCAAGTGGCAATCAGATACCTAACTACCTAACAAGACAGCCAAACAAGGCAGTCACACTCACTAAAGGAGTAAGGATGCTACTTGTCTTTGAAAACCTAGGCTTAAGCATTGCACTGTATTAGTACAATTGCTATTACTTACACGGGAGATACATCTAAAAACCACCGGCCGGTTTCCGTACGCGTTATCCCCTGCTGTACTAACTTGGGAACGAACACCGCACAGCATTCGCCGCTCTCGGGTGAGCCCCGTGGCAGACGGGAACGCCTGGCGCTGCCGGCCGGAGGCCACCGGGAGCCGAAGTGCCCTGATGAACGGAGAGAGCCCAGAGGCACCCGGCGGCAGCTGCCCCGGCCTGCGCCGACGGCCGGCCCGAGCCCGCCGCAGGGCTGCGCACAGCGGGACGCGGAGCGCCACGCGAGCCCCCGGCCGCCCGCGGCCTGCCGAGCCGGGGCGGCCGAGCCGCACCGCGCCCCCGGCCCGGGCCTGCGCAGCGCCCCGGCCCGCAGCGCCCCGGCCGGGCCGAGGGGGCGGCGGGCCCCGAGGGGGCCCCGCGGGCCGGACGGAGCCGCGCCGGGCGGGCGACGCAGAACGAACGGCGCAGCCGCGGGCACGGGGAGGCGGCGGAGGGGGGCCGCGGCGCCGCCCCGCCCCGCGTTACCTGGTCGCAGCCGGGAGCCGGCGAGCGGGGCCGGTACGGCCGCTCCGGGCGGAGGCGCCGAGCCGCCCGCCGGCCCCGCCCCGTGACTCCGGCGGGCGGCAACGGGCCCGGCCCCGCCCGCGCCCGGGGCTCCAGCGCAGCGGCGGAGCGGGCGGCGGGCGGCGCCGGCCGGAGCGCGGAGCCCCGTTCGGCCCCGGGGAGCGAGGCCCACCCCGACGCCCCCGAGCCCGCGGCGGGCCGCACCCCAGCGCCGGGCCGGGGGCGGCGGCCGGGGCTGGCGCGGCGCACGGCAGGGCAGGGCAGGGCAGGGCAGGGCAGGGCAGGCGGCGTTCCCGGCGCTCCGCCTCGTCGTTACCTGCCGGACGGCGAGGGCAGGGCCCGGCGCCGCTCGTCGCTCGTGGGGCTGCCCGGGGGCCGGCAGCCGGAGCAGGACCGAGGGCTCTGGGCGTGCTCGCAGGCCCGGCCCCCCCAAGGCCTGTGCGGGCCGTGCGCTGCCCTCCGCGGCTCGGGAGGGCATCCTGGGGCGCAGCAGCATCCTCCCTCATCGCCTGCTCTGCGACCGAAGGCCTTGACGCCATCTCCGCAGCGTGTTGCTGTGGAGTTCCTGCAAGCTGTTGCAGTTCTCACCCTCCTCCAGGACGGGGTCACAGCTGGTACCAACACGCTAATTAAGAATGATTAGCTTGGCTTCTGTGTTTAACATAGTAATCTCATTCACCAAGTGATGATCCGTTTGTGACATTATAACACGTTCATGTTCCTTTACAGCTCTCTGTTCTTAAATAAATATCAGTTTCTACATAAGGTTTGGCTGTGAAAAGATTGGGAACTCTTGTTCTAGTAGGCAACTCAAAAAAAGATGGCCACTATAAACCAAAAACTGTTAAAGCATTTTAGAGCTTCTTCACTGTAAACACTTAATTTAAGCACTTTGTTAATTCAGGTGTGCCTTCCGAAGTCTGGTTTCTTTAGAATAATTGAATCTGGCCACATAACTTGTAAGTTACTGACATCCTTTTCTAAAGATGTTTGATTCGGGAGACGTTCGTAAACGGTTGAATTACTGCCTTAAAGAGCAGGGGGTATTATGGTGTCAGAGCAGGCCGCCCCCTCGCGTAGTTTCATTAGATGAGCATAAAGGACACAAAGGATAAGGATTAACCCTCAACATTAATTTTTTCCCCAGTTTGACATGTCAGGGACATCACAGCTTCTCTCTCACAGATGAAAACAACTAAGAGTGAGACATTGTGAACTTTACGTAGCTATAAAAGAAAGTGATAAGTGTTACAAAGTTTAGGAATCATAACTAAAAGGAATTTCCTCTTTCAGGAGGCCCAGGCTTTTAACATCACAGGCATCCCTACCACGTAACCTCATAAATACGTTAAATTCTGCCCTCAGACTTAGTATGTGTCTGGCCACCAGAGAGAGTCTTCCAGAACTTGACTGGTGTAGTGGCTAGAAAGCTCCTCCTAACTTAGGGAGAAAAAGAAAGCGTATGGACTTTGGAAGCAAGGTCAGGCTACCCGGGAGGACTACAGAGATGCTGTTTGCCACTGTAGGGAGAAAATTCGTACAGCCAAAGCTGGATTGCAGCTGAAGCCGGTCAGTGCAGTGGTGGATAACAAAACAGGCTTTTTAAAGTATGCTAACAGCAAAAGGAGGACAAAGAAAACATTCAGTTTCGTTAGTTGATGAGGTTGCTCACCTCACAAATAGGGATGAAGATAAAGCAGAGACATTTAATGCCTTCTTCACTTCTGTCTTTAACACCAGCGATGGGCCCTGGGACGCCCAGAGCCCTCGGCTGGAGAACTGTCGCTGGGCCCCCAGCATAAGAAGGACACAGACCGGCTCGAGTGGGTCCAGAGGAGGAGGATCAGGGGCCGGAGCACCTCACCTACGAGGACAGGCTGAGACAGCTGGGGTTGTTCAGGCTGGAGAAGAGAAGGCTCTGGGGAGACCTTCCAGCAGCCTTCCAGTACTTCAAGGGGGCCTGCAGGAAAGATGGGGAGGGACCCTTTATCAGGGAGTGTAGTGACAGGACGAGGGGTAACTGTTTTAAACTGAAAGAGGGTAGATTTAGATTAGATATTAGGAAGAAATTCTCCCCTCTGAGGGTGGTGAGGCACTGGAACAGGTTGCCCAGAGAAGCTGTGGATGCCCCGTCCTGGAAGTGTTCAAGGCCAGGTTGTTGCTTTGAGCAAGCTGGTCTGGTGGAAGGTGTCCCTGCCCGTTTGTCTGGATTATTTCCATATCCCTTTCAACCTAGTCTCAACAGTCTCTCTGTTTTAAAATAAATACCTGTTTGATTTTGCTAGTGTAAGAAGTAATGCTCTGATGAAGTTACTGGAATAATTCCTAGCAGGCACAAACTAACTGGAACTTTGACCATTAGCTTTAACATGGACAGAGCGAAAAGAGAATGAATGGATATCTGCAAAGGTTTTGAAGAAAGCATGAGAGACGGCCAGGCCAAGAGAAGGAATCAGCAGCAGAATTAAAAAAGGGAAAGCAAAAAAACTGACATAATAATTTTTGAAGACTTTTTAAACCTTACAAGCACATTACATTTCTTTATCAGGTACCTTACTTCATTTTTTGTTGGCATGATAACACGGAAATGCAGACAGGTTCTATAGCCATTAGATCTCTATCTGACAAAGATACAGATGCCACGTATACGGTGTGTTTTTATTGGACTCCAGAAGGCGTAGGGCTTTACCCAATATCTCTCTGTAACATGTAAGCATGGTCCATCTCTTGCTCACAGACCCAGTAACGTTAAATCGCTTTCAGAACACAGAAGTGTGCAAACGATTGCACAGTGGCGCCTAGAGGCTGCCCTGCTGACATCGGTGTGCATTCCTTTGAGAAGGATGAACTCTGGATGCTGAGAAAACACTCCCTAAAGCTCCACAAGCTGACCCGAGAGTAACATACGGGCAAATGACACTATGTTTCAATCAAGCCTTAAAGGAAAGCTAAGACAGTTTTAAATAACAGTGAAAAGATGGACCCGCGACTGCAGGACTTAGAGACATTACCGTGAGCTGTGCTGTGGGATAAATACATTTCAACAGTGAATTTGCTTGTGTTACCTTTTGAGACATGGAAGTGAGGTCTCGCTTCTCTCGATGTACCTGTGATATCACAGGCTCCTTAGGCAGCAGACCGGAGGACTGCTTCTTTAGGTCACAGTAATGCCAAATCCTGCAGGACAGACAAGCCTCTAAATCAGTCCCAGAGGGTAAGTGAAACAGCATTTTTGTACTTACTGTGTTCTTAAACCCTATTTCTAATATCGACGTACATCTCTTCGTCAAACTTTATTTTAGTCAGGTATTTCTATATTCATTTTAAAGTTGGTTTACTTAGTCTTTCATTGCTGTTGAATTTCAGTGCAAACATACAAGATTTGTGGTTCATTTGATCACTTAACCAGCGTCCAGAGACTGTGTGCTCCAGGGGTAGTAGAACACTGAAAGACACACAGTGGGACTAGCATCCACCACGAATGACAATGCAATTTATTGCTCTCCTGTAGCCTTCAGGCAAAGGCTCTTACCATTAATGCAATGCAACTATATTCTTAATTTGTGAAAGACTGACCGCAAAGAAGTGTTCACCATATGAATGCGACAAAAAAAAGGACAGATATTTAATCCTGCGAGCCTTAGATGGCTAAGATCGCCACAGCAAATGAACTTCCTTCTTAAGCGTACGTTTTACTGATCGACTCGCATATCGCTTCCTTTGAATGCTCCTGACATATCCAGTAGCACAAAATGCACCATGCAATACTGCAATTTAGCTATTTCACTATAAGCCAGGATCACATAGTTTCTCTGCACCTTCTTCTGGAGAAATCTTAAAATCACTGCATGGCTCTCCCGAGCAAGGGAAGTTGTGAAAGACATGCGCACATACGGTGGAAAGGGTAGCGTTATAGTTTCTTTGCACTCTTCAGCGAGGCTGCTGGCAACCCGTACAGTTCAGTCTGCAAAAAATCTTAGTACTATTCCATTTGTGCTCATTTTTTATGCTTGTGCTTTGCCTGACTGTTTCAGCTACATTATTTTGACTGTTTTTAGTTATGAGGAAAGATGAAACAAAGAGATAAGAATTCTGGCCACTTTGTATTTAATATTTAATAGATTAAAAATCACCTTGGCTTCAAAGAGGGATTGCTGCATCAGTACGTATTAGTACCTTTCTTGGTCCGATAAACATCTATTTTAATTCCAAAGCTCTGCATCACTGGAAATGACACAATGAATATACATGATAATTTCATAGGCGCTTAGATCCTGGTCTTGACCAGAGCTGCAGGTGTTCCAAACTGCACAGCAGACATTCAGTGTCTTGCAACACCTTCTGTAAGACAAAAGTGGGGAGGATAGGAGTACTGCTCTGATAAATCACCCATGGGGTTAAATAGAAGCAAAAATGTATGTGGTTTGGTCAAACTGAAGGGCTTAGCCCTCCGTTTCCCTTCCTGTATCTTACCACACATCCTGGAAGTGATGGTATAAGTGGCCACATGGCTCTGTCTCTACATGGAAGCATTGCCAGAGCTGGGTTCTTCTGCTCCAGGTAAGGATAGCTGTGTTCACCACAGGAGAGACCAAGACCTGAACAAAGTCCCTGTAGGCAGTCACCTATTTTTCCCTGCTTCTTAGAAATGTCACAACCAAAATGACATCATATTTTACCTCAGTTAAAGGCATTATCCTCATTCAGATACTGCCGTAGATCTCTGGTTCCCAGAAGTATTTTTATTCATGTGGACATTTTTAGCTGGGGAGGACAGGAAGTCATCATTGCAGGCGAAAGGACCGAGAGACTGAAATGGTGTAGATTCTTCTTCCCGTGATATTGTGAAGATCCTTTTTATGCTATTTTGAGCCTACTTTCTAAATCCTTTTTTATAATGGTCATTTACCTGTGATTCATCGTCCTTCGCTGTTCAGAGGCAATCCTTTTGTCTGCTTTTGCCACCTCTCATTCTGTGATGCTTGTCAGGACCTCTAAGATCTGTAATCAGCCCAGTCAGCTTTTGATATTTCACGGGGGTGCCAGCTACTGCTGCAGTGCATGAAAGCAGAAACGTACACCATAATTGCTATACAGATCTACTATGTGGATCCAGAGAGTGAATTTACAGGGAAAAGGAGGAACTTAGTAGGCTGGAAATCCCGCATTTCACTGCCTTATGCAGTGCACACACACTAGGACTCAAGCCACCCCGGTTCTACCATGACCACAGACAGCTCCGATTCACATCAGAAAGCAACAGAAATACCATTATTCTATCATTTGATGGTACGGTAGAAGAACGCAAACGGATCGCATCATAAACCCCCCATCTCTTAATTGTAAACAGTCTTCCCTAGAGGCTCTGGTCTCTCTGGTACAGAACCACGCTTGGATATTCTTTTTAAGCTTTCACTCCAGTTTGCGTGTCTCCTGTTTCTTTTCTCTTTGGCAGAAAGCCAGCTGGAGGAGCGTCTCTGCACTGCAGTGAAAAGCCGCAGCTCTGGAAAGCTACCATGTCAAAAATAAGCAGCAAGTATTAAGACTGAATCACCTGAAAACAGAAGGCACTTCTACCAGCCGGTATGAAAAGCTCTGGAAATCTTTCATCTTCGTGTTTTGTCGCCGTGTTTCCCCCCCGTGATCTACAATCCTACTTTCATGATAGAATTTATTGTGCGCGGGTGTTTATTTGCAGGTTTACTGCTTTATTCATATATTTACCTGCTTCAGTGCAATCCCTTGGGACAAACTAAATTAATGCTGCTATGCAAGTTACAACACACAGAAATAAATTAAACCCCTTTGATGCACTAATTCTCTCTGTTTATGAGATTTGTTTCATAAAGATCATAGCCAGTGGCGTCACCACAATTTAATGTGAAAAAGACCTATTGCATCATCTCCTCAGTTACCTGTTGAGAGCTAGAGCACCTTTTGACTAAAGATCTCAATTGGAGAAAACTCTGTAAGCTAGTAACATCAGTTGTAGCCTGCAGAGATAATTATTCTGGATTTTTCCCCCTTTCTGTGGTTGGCTTTTTTCCTGATTATCTTCTGTCAGAGTCTTATGACACTATACATTCACATATGCTTGCCAAAATGCCGACTGTCCGAGCCTTCTGAGCTTTCAGCTGTGTCCTCACTGCAGGCTTGGTGGTTACTAAGGAACAAAACAGGGCAGGACGCTGGTTTACCTGCCCATCAAGCCTCCTAAACTGTAGCTCATCTCTGTGGAAATCTTGCAGTCTGCAGGGGGCAGAACCTGACACTGTTTTAGGAAATGCTGCAGATTATTGCTGACTTGACTCTGGGTTTATAATAGCTGGGTTGCTTTTCCACCCAGCTGCATCAGCACAGGATGGATCTCCCTTTCTTTGTCAGAAAAGACATGGATTTTTCTATCTGAAACTACTTTCTGGTGGCTCTCCCTTGTTCAGCACGCAGAAGTCTCGTACTTTGAGTTTGCTCAGCTTTTCCACATACTGCACTGAAGTGCTTGGAAGATGTGGCTAGCTAGAACTGACCCTTAGTGACATGGACTTGTGCCCTAAATTAAGGCCCCTTCTGGTCACGCTGGACGTTAAGAGCTCCTGTCTACACAGCAGTCTGTCCACACAGCAGCTGACAGCTCGCAGCAGTTTTACACTGGCGGCAAGCAAAATTCGGAGAGATTTTTCTCATATCTCGTGTTTCTGGAATGTAGGAAATCTCCTCGCTTACCGTTAGAGACCATTCCACTTGTCCTTAACTGAACAGGAAGCAGCAGCACCAGGAAGAGATGAAGGCCTGACTGTGCTAACTGCCGGGTGATGGAGGACTGTGAATGTCGACGCCAAGCCCAGGCATCTTTCAGCACTGCTGGCTTCCGTGGCTTTATTGTGGATATTGCAACAACCCAACACCCGGCATTTAAAAATCTCCGTGGATTTCTGTATTTAAGTAACTCTCTCACACTCAGGTCAGGCAGGTGAGCTTCTTTTGAGGCCCGAGAGCCTGGCACTTGGTGGCAGTGCCGCTCCTCCCCTGCTGCCAGGGGAAGGGAGCGCAGCCGCGCCCAGCCGAGGCCGGGAGCCCGCTCCCCCACCGCCGGCCGGAGCTCACCGGCAGCCGCTCTCCCGCCAGGGACGGCGCCGTGCTCCGCTCCTGCGGACGGGCCGGCCTCGGGCCGGCAGGCCGGGCGCAGCAGGCCAGCGCAGCCCGCGCTGGGGCCCGCCCGAGCCGGGAGAGAAGCGGGGCCTCCCGGGGCCGAGGCTCCGCCGGGCCCGGGCGGGCGAGGGGCCGCGGCCTGAGGGAGCGCGCGGGGGGAGCGCGCGAGGCGGGCGCGAGGCGGGCGCGAGGCGGGCGCGAGGCGGGGCGGGGCCGGGGCGCGGAGGCCACGCCCTCCCCTCCGCAGTGGCGCAGGGCCACGTGCCGCTCGGCCAATCGGGGAGGGGCTCGGGGCTCTTTAAGAGCCGTGCGCCAGTCACCGCGCGCTGCAGCGGCGGCCGCCGGGGTCGCCATGGAGACGGCGGCCGGGCCGGTCGCTATGGAGACGGCAGCGCCCTGGCCGCCGGGCGGGCGGCGCCGCCGGGAGCCGCGGAGGCACGCGCTGCTGGTCGTGATCGGCGCGGTCGGGACGGAGCCGGAGCGGGGGGCGCTGCGCGGCGCCCTGGAGCGCGGTGAGGAGCGGGGCCGCGGCGGGAGCCCGGCCGGGAGCGGCGGAGACGCCAGCCCGCCCCGCCCTGCGGCACGGCCGCCCCGCCGCGGGGCTTCGCCCGCCTCCTCCCGGAGGGACGGCGGTGCGGGCCCGCCGCTCCGGGCGGCGGCCGAGGGAAGGGCTGGTGCCGCGCCGGGGCCGCTGGGCGGGGGGCGGCGGCCGCTGGGGAGCGCGGCCCGGGGCCGCGGGAGGGGCCCGGGGCCGGCGGCGCGGCCCCGCTGGGCGAGGGCGTGGCTGGCGCAGCCCGCAGGGCTGGCGGCGAGCGGGGCCGGGCCCGGGGCCCGCCGGTGCTGCCCCCCCCCCCCGCCCCGAGCACTCCTGTCGGCGTGGTGGCATGCCCTTAACGCCGGTTTGCGTGCCTTAAAGCCTGGAGGCGTTCTTCGGTTCCGATTTCCCCGCGTCTCTGTTTTATTAGCGGGCCGGGGGATCCCAGCCGGTTTCATCTTGGGGCTCGTCTCGCCCGGCTGCTCGCTGCGGAGCGAGGGGACGGCTGCACTCGGGGGCCCCTTGTGCCGCGGCCTCTCCCGGTCTGAGGGGCACCCGTGCGGAGCAGGGGGCCGAGGGAGGATAACCCGCGGCAGCCACGGGAGCGCTTCGGGAATGACGCAGAGCAAGACGGGACTGCCGTAACGTTGTGCGCCTTTGTTATCCATAGCGTGGTAGCGCCCGGAGCCCTTGGCAATGAATTCGTCTTTGTATATTGGATGCGGTGTTGTTTAAAAGCGAGGGGGAAGGAGGCGGTGAGATGGTAGTTCTTGCTTTGTGGCAGTTTCCGATGGCTCCTAAGCAAAGGAGAAAGGAGAGGTTGTCAGCTACGTCAGGACCTTAAGGGAATCCCTGTTCTAAAAAGCAGTTTAGTCCACCTATGAGAAATAAAGTAACAGCCTTTTGATTTTGCATGCGCTTCTTCCCTCCCAGCTCCCCATTTCCAAGACCCATTGGTTTAAAAGATGCCAGTGATAACAGCTGTAACTATTGGCCAAACTGTGTTGTTCGGAGATACTTCTGTGACTGTTTTCCTCTCAGGCATCAACAGTACTGAGGAACAGATGGACAGTGCAATTTAAGAGAGGGGGTGGGTGTAAAAATGTCAAATCTTGTCCAATTTCTCCACTTCAGCATCTTTTCCATACATCTCTGCTGGCAGGCCACTTCCCACTACTTTGAGAGCAGTGTTTCATTCCCTCTTCCCAGGGATGGCGTTATTCAGCAGGGGTAGGTCAGATTATGACCATTTGGCCTCTGAAAGCCCCTCTTCGAAGGGGCTACTCCTGCTTTCTGCACAACAGGATGATCATCTTTGCTTGGCACTTCACTGAACTGGTGTGCCAACCTGTATCCTTATCCGTTGTCTGAACCTTTGCAATAGTGGCAGTTCAGACTGAACTGATGGATTGTTCCCTTTGATTCTGCGGTCACTTGCCAATAACCTGGGAATTCCCATTGGAGAGAAAAAATAAATGCCAATTTTGCAGCATAAATTCATTGCCACAGCAGAGCTAAGTTGTACAGTTAGTGTGGTCTGACCAGAAACCTACTGAAATTCTGCCAAGTGCAGACACTGCTCTGCATGAGAGCCATTTAAGCAGTATTGGTGAGTTACCAACAGTAGAAGTGAACTGCTGAGGGAGCCAGGAGCCTGGATTTTGGACTTTCCTCTGTCACTGACTTGGAGTAGGACCTCCAGCAAGTCACAGAGGAGTTTTCCCCACTGTGAAAGGGGAGAATGACCTCTTCTTGAAATAGACCGAGATCTGCACATTGGAAGATGGATATAAAAAGCAAGAATAGTTAAAATGACAGCAGGCTCTTAGATCTGTCAACAGACAGCATATTATACTGTTGGAGACAGCTATACTCTTGATTCAGGGAGTTCAAGAAATGTGGAAATGGTACACACATGATGATTTCCATGTCTGAAGTGATAGCTTGCTGGAGAGGGTTCGTGTGAGGTTTGTGTGAGGGTAGAACAGGCTGCTGAGCAAAAGATTTGATTTGAAACAAAGGAAACAAAGCAGTGTAAATAACAAAATGCTTCTGCCCTTCAGAAAAACATTTTTCTGCAACTTGCTAAGTACGGTAAGGGGCTTATAGCCCTGATAACAGATTAACAAAACTGGCAAATAAAATGGGCAAGCAAAGTTGGTCCTAAGTGTTACATACTATACATCTAGATAGGGTTTTCTAAAGGATGAAAACGCTAGGTTTTGTTTTGTGTCTTTGTTCTGTTGGCTGTGGTACCCTGTCTGCGCAAAAAAAACCCCACACCACAAAGTTTTTTTTCAGTGAATAAATCTCTTGCTCTGGCTGATCAAAAAAGTGTGCTTTCCTAGGCTTCTTCCTACACTTTGGTTCAGGAGAATGGAATGGTGAATATAGGACATGATGGGAACGTGCTGGTTTCCATGTGTAGTGCTTCTTAGGCAATGGCGTTGTGTATCTGTGGGGTGCTTGAACAACACTTATTCTAACGTGCTGTCTAATAAATACTGGTCTCGTTTTTCTGTTCCTGTGTGACTTTTGTCCAGTTTTGAAACAATATCTGGAAGACTAGGTCTGGCATTAGGGGGAAACGCCAAATCTTATAAGCCAATTACCTCAGCAGGAAATCAGAAAGTTCACAAGGGCATAAGGGCAGGGATGGGAAGCTGAGGAGTCACACGGTACCTCACCGAAGCCGTGCATGGGCAAAGAGCGTGCACGTTTAGAAACCTTATTACGGCATAGTCTGCACTCTTGTGTCGGGAGGTAGAGGATCCTAATCAGCAAGGACAATGTTCTGGCTCCTGTGCCATGGGATGATAAACTGAAACTGTGGCAAGTGGGGAGAGATTAGGAGTAACTTCAGGGTACCTGGTGGGGAAAAATGTTGAATAAGTTGTTGCAAGTAGGATGATGAGCGAGATGATGATTTCACTGTTCCCTTTCCTTGCTCTGAAAGAAGATCTCTTCTTGCTGCATCCTGGAGGATGTAGCAGTACCTCAAATAGCATTTATTGCTGCAGTAGGACACCATGACAGTGACACAGCAGCTAGAGTCAGCAGGATTTGCCCTGCAGAGTGCCACCTTGTTCCTGTCCAGGTCAGAATGCTCATCAGGGCTGCATTAAGATGCACTTATATTGGACATTTGTTTAAACAATCGTGCTTTCCAAGAGTATAGCATAGGAAAACACTTTGTTCACCTTCTTGCTCCCTGCCTTTTATTATGTTTTGTTTGTTCCTATCCCATGTCCAAACTGAAAGGAAGAGATGTTCTGTGACACTGAAGGTGGTGGTAAGTTGTTGTTTGTTTTTTTTTTTCCCCACCTCTTTTTTCCCCCTGATGTTCGTAGGGTTTACTGAGGGGCTTTTGTGCACTCTGCAGTGCAGACTGTAAGGTAATAAATAAGCTATATTACTCTACTGTGTCAGCTGTCACCAGAAAAAGAAGCCAAGAACAAAGTTTTTTTGAGCTGCTGTAGATTCTACAGGCCTTGAGACTACTGAACTGTGTCATGCAACGATTACTACCTCTGTCTTGGTTATGTGTAGAAAGCTGGAGCTTGTATCCTAGAAGATCCTGTTTCCCACCAGTGGCCAGCAGAAGCTGTTGCACAACATGGAGTTACTGTGCTGGAGAACTGGGACTGCAGTAACTGGGAATGATATCTCCATGGAAAAATCAACATGCCTCACTTGAAAGAAGGCAGATATCAGATGCAATAAAACTTTATATTTTATGCAAGAGAGGACATGTGTCCAGAAGATGGTGGAAGAACTCTCAGTGAGGACCCCATCAATAAACGCTGGGGCTGAAACTCTTGTTTCAGTTAACTCTTAGTCTGTGGCATTGGCCTTCAACATCTGTACTTCAGCAGGCAGCAGCACAAGAGGCTGGAGTGGCGATTCATGCTGATATCCTGGTTTTGTTCATGGTGCCAAAGTGTAGTATCGCACCATCTAGGAGAGGCTGCTCCTTACTGGGACGTGCAGATCCCTGATCTGTAGCGTTTGGTGTCATCCAGAATGTACAACTGCTCACACTGAGGTCTGAAGGTGACTTCCCCAGCATGGCATGGTGCCACTTGCTCTGGGAGCAGATGCTGCTTCCTGCTGGGCTATGCAGGCGATTAGCTTACAAAGATTACATAGATTAAAGAGCAAACTCGGAGGGTCTCAGTGGGATCAGGAGCTTTGAAGGAGTGATTAGGCAGAGCGAGTTGTGGGGGGGCTTCTGCGACTTGGAGGATGCGCAGGCTGTAAGAGCAGAGAAGCTGATGTCCCTGAGCTGTTTAGTAGTTTAACCACCCAGCAGACCATCTCTACTAGTGACCAATGCTGGATGATGCAGAAGATGTAAAACTAACATAACCTGTTTGCTTGGTTAGGCAGTAGTGTAATTTATTTAGCCTCAATCCCTTGTAACTTGTTCGTTTTGCTTGTGTGAAGCCCGTGGTGAATGGAGTCTTGCTCACTGCCTGTACTTCAGGGAGGGGTGTTTTATGGAAGGTGAGCATCTCATGGCCCTCTGTTGCTGAAGACTTTCTCCGTTCTAAGTACGCTCTTTTGGAAGAGTATCACTGTTCCTCATGTGTCCTGTTAAGTTCTCCATCTCCACTTCTGCTTCTGGAGTAAGTGTAATAACAGCTCACTATTCTTTCTTTTTTTTTTCTTTTTTTGGACAGGAATTCGATCCTGGAACATTAACATTCTGTCCTGTGACCTGAATCAGCAACTGCGACTCTTTGTAACGAGACACCTGGCTCAGTTTTCTTCAGAAGTCAAAGGTCAGCTTTTTGGTTTATCAGCATTAACTTTTCACTTTTCTTTTGGGTTTAAAAAAAAAATACAAAATAAAGCTGATTGTGATTCAGAATGTCAAGTTCAATTAGTGAATTTTTTTGCCCAGGATTCTGCAGACATGAATACTAAAGAAGAAAAACCATCTTAAGGATCTGTTGGATGCAAGGAATTTAATTTAAAATTACTTATCTCACTACTGAGAATAGAGTGAATAGTAACAAGTGCTGTTTAAAAGTCTATTAAGCTAGTAAGAAGTTAAAATTTGTCTATCTGACTTCTGTACCTTATTCAGGTAGCACAATATAGTTTTACTTCATAAGCTATTTATTATCTATCTCCTCCTTTTGGATTTTAGAATGTACTTTTGTATGCACAAAATGTGTTGCAAGGGGTGTATAAGACTAGTCAAATGACTTTCTGAATCTCTTTTTTGAAGGCCTATCTCCCTTTCATGAGAAGAACAATGAATAAGAGTGTTATAAGAATGTTTATGCAGGTGTAGCTCTTGCAGTGCAAGACACTTCCCAGATACTGTTACCTCTTCCAAAGCGATATGCCAAATAAGCTATTTTCTATCAAATTTAGTAGACTAACCTGCGGGAGCCTGCTCTTCTGTATGCTGTAAAAGGAACTCCTGGCATGACTTCCTAACCCCATTTAGCATGAACAGCACTACTGTAGCTGCGATGAGCTAAATGCAACTTAGGCAACAGCTACAGGAGTCTAATGTCGTTGATAGGTTGGAGCAGGGCAAGCAAGTTTTGAGTGACACACTGTCTAAAAAGGTTGGGTTTTCTGCCCTAACTTATACCTTTTATTTACGCAGAGATCCCCCGAACAGACAAGCCTCTAAGCCCCTTAGCAGGTCTTGCCTTCATGCTTGAGTTTGTCCTGTGGGTCTGTTGAATAAAGGTATCCTTATGCTTCAGGATGGTATGATGTGGCTATTTGGACAAGTCTCCAGATCTGCTTGTTGTCTGGAAGATGATGCAGGCAGTTTGCATAACAGAAGTAATGTCTTCAGTAGTTCAAGAGCTTTGGAAGCTGCCTGGCTGAAAAGAGTCAGGGAGAGAAGTGGGTGGCGGTCAGATTCTTTTCCCTAGGAAAAGACAGTGTGACTTAGAGCTATCGCAGTCTCTCTGCTAGCAGTGGCTAATACTACTAAAACCTCTTAGCATGCTGCTTTTCGATATTGTGCTATCACTAAGGATGATAATCATATTAAACAGCTTGGGATGACTCTCTTTGTAGGGCAAACTCATCTCAGCTCATCTGATTTCACTGAGGGAGTTGAAATTGTCCATAGAGACTTGATCCTGAATTGGAGGCTTGCAGCCTAACGTGGTACTAGATATGCTGCTGCTCCATATGTGCCCTCAGATAATACCCTTTGGAAGATAGCTGTGGTCTTAAACAAATGCTCTTTTAGCTATGCTGCTTCTGCTTGAGCAGCTATTCTATACTGATTACTTTCATGGTTAAGAATCTTTCTAATTTATTTTTTAACTTCTGTTGCAACTTGCTGCAAATTCATTGCTGCATATCCTGTAACAGCCCTATGAAGACGTGTGTTCATAGCCATTCTGCTCCAGATGGACGTACATAAAACTAGAAACTTTTTAACAGTAGGAGTTGTTCAGCTCTACACTCTACATGCCCTCTTGTTCCTGCTGTGGGTATAGAGAAGAGTGGCTGCAACTGATTTTCCTCTTGTTCCTCAAGTATTCATAGCTTGGTGGTAGCTCCTCTGAGCAGAAGGCTGTACTAGAGATCTCCTGAAATCCCTTCCAGTTAATGCTTTTATGATTCCACACTACTTGAAAGATCCCAGTCTTGCTTGTGTGAGGGACATGTGCCTCCACACTGGTATGCTTAGCAGTGTCTCTGGAGGGCAAAACTATTCTTTTCAGAAGTATGCGCATTAACCTCAGAATATCGTTCCCTTAATGGTTGATGTTTGTGCTCTGTGATTAGGGAAAAGTCAGCTGGAGCGCAACAGCTACTGTAAAGCCAGAGTAGTTCTTTGACCTTCTCTTTAATGCAGAAGGCTTCTCACTCTACAGACTTGTCACAACCAGTAAAAGTTTGACGCCACTGGCAAGAAACAAAAGATGAAGGCTGGTAATGCAATACGAATAAGTAAAGCAGTCTACCTAACAGAATAGTCCAAGACTTTCCTGTCTGCAATTTCTCACTCAGTTACAGTAGTTATTTCCCAACTGTATTTGTATGATGTTAATGCTTAGTGTTTGAAGCTGAAATCAAAATTTAACTGCAGTATTCTGTGGGAACAGAGAGGGCACAGTTATCCCTCTGATAGGGACGGGCTCTGTTCAGAGATGATGAGGAACAAATGAGTCTCAAATGTGGTACAAACGAGAGGAGAAAAGCTGAGGACAGAGCTGGTAATGGTGAGGTGGTCACACAAGTGATACCTAATGCACCTTATGAAAGTTGATTTGTTGTTTGGGGTTTTTCGTGGGTTTTGAGTTTCTTTTTTTCTACACTAACTTGCTGGCTCTTTGCTGAGTATCGCAACCAACCTGACTCTTGCTGTAGGGGTAATCTCACAGCATAGTTTACAGGGTATGGATGGGAGGGACAGCAAGAAACCAAGCATGGATGTGATGATGACCTGCCCAAAGGGAAAAATAGTCCTGGATGGCAGCAGCAGAACAGAAAAAGGTAGGAACAGTTATGGAAGACCTTGCATGACAAACTTTGTATGTGCTATGGAGAATCTGGAAGGTAGCAAACGGTCTGAAGGAGGGAGAGGGTGATGTGATGAGGAAAAATGAACAGAAGTGTCAGACCAATTGCAGGTGAAATACTGAAGGCTTGTGTGCTCCTGCATGGGGAGGGCAGCCCCACATGCAGTTTGCAGAGTTGTCAGTTGCCACTGGCTGCCATACCAGCTTCAGATCGCGTACAGGAACTCCTTGTGTGGGATGTTAATATTCTTTACAGCCGAGAGGGACCGTCTATTTCCAAGAAAAACTGACATGGTGCAAGGTGAAAAGCTCAAAATAATTATTTCTCAGCATGAGGGAAGTATGCTTTCTAATATCTGTTGGGTTTGATGTTCAGAGAAAACAGCTGCTTTTTCTGAAAACAGTTGTCTCTACACGAATATTAGCAGCTGCTTTCAGTCCGACTAGGGGGTTTTAAATAGCTCAGCAGCCATCCCAGTGATCTTGCCTCTCAGATTGTACTTTGTGTTAGTCTTCAGAAACTCTTTATAAATAACTAATGACATCATTGAAAATCAAGCAATTAAGAACAACATTCAGGTTGAATTTAATGGAACAAATGCTTGAAATAATGAAACATTGACGAGATACTTTCCTTGCCTCTGTAAAAGGATTATCAGAAATATTAAACACTTTCAAATATTAGCTTGCGTGTTTCTTTGCAAACTTAATGTTTTATGCTGAAAGCCAGCAGGGTTTGTGTAACAGTCTAATAACTAGCTGCCTTGCAGGCAGGTGGCCTTCAGGCTCTGAAGTCTTTCATATTTGACCCAATACACATGCTTCACATCCTACTAATGCCTTTGTTTTACATTTAATGCCAATTGAGGATACAGATATATCTGCCACAGCCTACTGAGGACGTGGCAAAGTTGCATTATAGTTCCTGAAGGTGTCTGTCTTTGTGGATGAGTACTCCTAGAATGCTATTAACTCGAGCTAGGGGAAGAAGAATCTGTTTTTACTGCTTCTCTAGAACTTATGGGCAGCTACAAAGAGGATGGAGGCTTTCTCTTCACAAGGGGCAAGGAGTGCAAGTTGCATTGGGAGAGGTTTCAACGCAAGGTAAGAAAGAGTTTTTTTTACTGTGAGGACAATCAGTCACAGGAACAACCTCCCCAGGGACATGGTACAGTCCCCGTCACTGGAGGTTTTCAAAATGGGATTGGACAGGGTGATAGATAATATCATCTGTGTTCCTTTTCTCATGAAAAGTTGGACCAGGTGATCTTTTGAGGTCCCTTCCAACCTGGGCTGTTCTGTGCTTCTATGAATTCAACATTGCAACAGTTGAACAAGAGTTTTACTAGTGGCACAAATCAGGTTGCGTTAAGTTACAAACCTGATAAGAAGCAAAGGCAAATGCATGAGTCCACTATGTGCATCGTAGTCTCAAAGTCTGCATTTGATCCTTCTTTTGCATTAATATCTCATAGGTTAATGTTTTTACTTGTACAAGTGACTCGTCTTCTTCATGGAACTTGGAATGGCTTTGAGTGTCAGCTTGTGCCATATACTTTTTTCTACTAGGCTGCTTAGTTAGTTTTCAGTGATCGATCTCAAGTGCATGATAGTAAAAAAAGCTGCCTTGTTTATTCAAATTAGAGCTCCCAGATAGTACAGATGGCAAGTTTGTGTGTTCAAGCAAAAGCTGTTCTAGACAAGAACCAAAAGACCAATTGCCTGTGAAAATTATATTACAGTGAAAGTGTATGTTCCCCACAGCGGTGGCCTCTTGCTAAAGAGACTTCTGTAACATAGATCACCCAGTGATGGGTTTTGTTCAGCTCTTGGCTGTTAGTAAAAGGACTACTATGTCCTAAATTTGCATGTTTAGGTAGTAAAAAAGTCAGTGGTTAAGATATTTTTTTTCACAGATGCAATAATGGTTCTTTGGACTTTTAGATGTGGTTTCTAGTCCTTGAGCAATTAACTTTCCTGCACCATTTGTTTGCCAACATGCTTCTGACCAGAGAAATATAAAAACAAGCACTTGTCAGCTTCTGTGCTTCTTCCTTATGTGCTTGAGGGCTGTATTTGCTCTCATAGTAACCACACTGAGCATGACCTCAAAGATCCCGTGAATTGCGGTCTCCCAAAATACAGTTTCCCATGCTGGAAGTGCAGCCCATGTTTCTTGTTGCTACATGCGACTGCAGCAATCCCAAGCATTGCTCTTTTCAGCTGACTTCTGTCACAAACAGCTTTAGCTTTTTCTCTCGGATAACTGGTAAAGGATATCTCTGTGGGACTTGCAAGCACCACCAGGATCTACCAGTTAGACGTACTTTAATCGGTTACTTGCACGTTCTGTAGGAGTATGCATTCTGTAAGAATGCTGTATGTTAGGGTCGGTAGTTGTACTGGTTCAAGCAAAAGGTACGCCCAGCCCAGTGACAAAAAATGGATGTGTGGGCAAGAGTAAGATGAGCACATAAAATACCTCCTCCTTGTGCTATCCTAGCTCATATCTCTTTCCAGCTCATGGAGAGCTATGTATTTACACAGTATCACAAGATTTTTTTCTTCTTTTCCTGATTTCTAGTATATCTATTCACTTTCTGACTGCTGCTGAGCAGTGAGCTGACTCCTGAATAGAACTAGGACTATCATAACCTCAAGGTCTCTCCCCAGTGGTAACAGTTAGCTCTAGTTAGCAATAGTTAGTGTCATTTCATGTGTGATTTGTACTGATCAATAAAATGGCAAATGAAACTCGGCATTGTGAAGTCTCCCTCAGCAGTTCATCCTCAGCCATGCTGATAACTCGGTGTTATCCATACGCTTTGCCACCAGTCTGCTTTCCTCCTTTTCAGGTTGTTTATGAATATGGTGAACAGCACGGGTTCTGGTGTAGGCTTATATGACGTGCCTTATGAAATAATAATTACATTATATCAATACAACCTTTGAGATTTTGACAAGCTTATTTGGGTTTTATTAAGAAGTAAGGTCATATTTTCTGCAGTGCCATGCTGATTGGCATTCATTTTGTATTCTATTTGAATCTTTACTGCTGATGGGTTTTCCAGTCTTCTAGGACCTAAATGCCAGAGCACTGGAGCTCAGATTGGAAGCTGAGAGCTTCTTAGTCAATCTCTTAGATGTTGTACAGAAATTATCTGTTTGTATAGACTTAGTCTGATTGCTGCATTCTCCCACCACCATTACTGTTAAAATAGAAATAATTTAATTGTCTCTAAAATATATTCTTCATTTCTTCCAAATACAGAACAGAAATATTTATTGAATATTTCTGGCTCTATTTGACCTGCAGAGCTAAGTTTTAAAACAAGAGAGAGCACAAAAGCAAAAATTTGTAAGAAAGATCATATATAAAACTTTATTCAAAATGCTGCTTTTACCATCTTTAACAGGGGTTTTTCACACTAAGAGAGCTCCTCTTGAAACTACACGTCTTCAGAGCTCTCTTTGATGATAATACTGGGCTGCATTTTATGCATTTGAAGTTAGCAGACTGACCCTTCCTTGGCAGGCCAGGCCAGGATGTTATCAGGATTAAGCTTTGTTTTTCTTTTGTGTATTTCAAAAGGTTCCTTTGTTCGCAAGGTGCACATTGTGGTTCTCGCTGTGCTACCCAAAAGGCTGCTTGGTGAAGATAAACCAGAGCTCCAATAAGCTATGTAGCACTTCAGCTAAGCAGAGGTTAATTTATCATCAGCTTCTTGCTTCCGTGCTGTTCTGTCCAAATGTTGATTACGGACTGAAAGGGCAACTGGTGCTTCTCTCGCTCCGAAATTCATGCAAGCATTAAACTGACCCTCTGCAACTGACATTTTTGTGCATATTTGTTATACACCTGCTACTGATGAGGCGTCAGTAAAATCATACAGGATCTACTCACGTGAAGCATCATTCTTATGAAAGAAACAATTTTTCATAGATGCTCTGGTTCTGTTCAGCTCCTACTGAAGAGTAAGGTGAAAATTCTGTTCAGCTTTTTAAAAGCAATTAAGATCAAAGGAGATGCCTTGCTGGATCAGATCAGTGTCTGTCTAGCCCAATATTCTGTCTCCAGAAGTAGCAACAAGAGATGCAAGTCAGGGAAGCCTGTGAGCCCAACCGCTTTTGATTGCCCTTTTCCCCCCCATAGGTGCCTCCCTATGGATAATGCTTGGATTAGGGATGTTAAAGGGCATACTATGAGCAACTCCTTTTACTAAAAGTTGTTTAATGCCTCTCGAATCTACAAGTGCTATCTGCCTCCACAGCCACGTGTAGCAGCAAGTTCCTAAAATTCACTGACTGCTATCTAAAGAAGAAATTCCTTTTCTGTTCTAAGTTGATTTAGCTTTACTGAGTGCTCCCTAGCTTCTCCCATTTTAGGGTTTGGTGAGTAATGACCTGATCTACTAGCTTTTTTTTAAGCTCCTTTCTAAATGGAAGAGTTCTGGACTTTTAAGACTCTTATGATAATGCCACTGTTCAAATCTCTTAATCATTTTGATTATCTAAGCTAAACCTGAATCGATAGACACAACACTGTTCTCTTCATAAGCAGCCACAGCATGCAGTGCTACCCTAGATCATCTTTTACTCTCAGAAAGATAACAGAGTTCATGAAGCTGTACTTCTAAAGAATGGAAAAAAACACATCACCTTCGAACGGGGTCCATCACATAAGACCTTTAGCAAAATACTGGATTCCCTATTTTAATGGATACTCAGTGCTACGGCCTGTCTATAATCATGGACCCTCTTTATGGTACGGTGCTTATGTGACTTCTTGTAGTACTTGAAAATAAATATAAGATTTCCAATTCTCATCCTCAGCTGTTGTTCATGAGTGACATCGCCACAAAATAAACCCTCCTACCTGCGCTCCAGACTTTGGTATCTTCTGGGATCTGACTGGCTTCCATGAAGTTTGGCTGAGGTTGGTGCACTGCTGGCCCAGGGTCTGGAAGCTGGGGCCTCTTGCTGGAAAGCTGGGGCGGCTGTGAGGACTCAGCATCTGCGCAGGCAGAGCGGCGTCTCTGACCTTGGTGAACACCCAGCTCCATGGCTCTGACAACTCAGGCATTTCAAGGGTTGCAGGCACTGGTTTTGGCACCTTACATAAGATTTTTTTTTTTTTTTTCTCAGCAGACACCTGCCATCTTTTAGTGTGTAACCCATTTTAATTCTTTCTATTTTTTGCCTAGAATAGCATTTTTTTTCTTCCATTGACTGTCTGGCCTTATTCTCTTATCTCTAGTTTTTTGATAAGCTGTTTATCCTTTTTCTTTTTTCCTTAAAATAAGAAGTGTTCAATAGTTCTGAGTAAGCCAGTTAAGAACAAAAGAAAGAAGGGGCATGTGCTTCCACTCAGTGCCAGCGGAAAAACAACAAAGGCTGTTGAAGACACCATTTTCTCCACCTTATAAAATTAGCAGCTTTCAGTCACTGGATAACAGTTCATGGAGGATCTGTATGATGCAGAACAGTTCTTTAAACAGTGCTCTGATAACTATTTCATGTTGTCCATCGCAGTAGTTGCACACAATAACTTGGAGGTGGGGGGGTGTTGGTGTTTGGTTTTGGTTTTTTGTTTTCTTCTTTTTAGTGCTGCAGTGACTTGGCTTTAACTTGACAAAGGCAGCATTCTCTTGGTGGCCGTGTGCATTGTAAGCGCGGCAGCTGCAAGGAGAGTGACCTCCTCAGTAAGACGCGTTCTAATACACACTTCTTCTGGAGTCCTCATGCTGTTCCGTGTTTAGCAGAGATGTTGAAACTCGAGATACTTATTACAAGCTAATGCAAGCTTTGGGTGACTTTTTAATGAATGTTGCTGGGATTCTAGCATCAGTCGTATCCTGAGATCGGTAACAAAAGCCTTGTTAATGTGTTATTAGTGTATCACTACTTCACTGTGGCTCTGTACACTTTTCTCCTCCAGTGTCCCTGGCTTCAGTGACTTAGAGTGGGCTTTTCCAATCCTTCTCAACTGGACCTGGCTAAGACAAACAAGATGAGCAAAGGGGAAGGAGAGGATTAAGTAGGAAAATAACATGTGACAGTTTCAACAGCTGTGTGTAATTTTCTGACAGATTTCTTGGTCTGTTTCCCTCCGTGGTGTGATGAATGCCGTTCCCCAACTCTTCCTTTGCTTTCAAAGAGTCCCTAGCGTTGGCATGGGCTTGAGGAGGCAGTCTGAGCAGCTGCTCTCGGTTCCCGTTCACCCGAGTGTTGCACTTGAGCAGTTGGAGGTAAGTGGCTTTGGGTGTCCCCGTGCCAGCCTCTCGCTGGGGCTGAGGACGCTGGGCTGAGCCCTTACTGTGTGGGAGCGCAGGGATCCGTCTAGAAAGGCTTGGTCCTCAGTTTCTGCAGCGCTTCCCAGGGTGGCTTCATGAAGTGGAAAGCCTCTCTGCTTACAGCCAGCAAAGCAGCTGGTGGCATTAACGCACTAGGTGCAAGAGAAACGGACTGTCCTGAGCTTGCCGCACTGGTGCAGCGGCTGCACCTGCACCGCTGCGAGGCAGCAGGCCCGCAGCCTGGGAAGGGAGCGCTGCTTCTGGAGCTCTGCTGCATCCAGCCTAGGCAATGCAACCGAACAGAGTTCCCCTGAAGCGATCTTCTCTAGGATCTTAGCTGCTATTTCGGGAAATAAATTCTACTCGGTGCAGATTCAGAAGAGTGAAAAACAGTGTGGAAGGAGCCTGTTAATCCTATTTTGCCATGAGATTAATTGTTGTCATGTGCTATTGTAATTTTAATGCCATAATTCCTACCTCCTTAGAAAACAGATGTCCCTCAGTCTGACTGGCTCTGTTCCAGAATTTCGTCTTGCCCTATTAACCATGGCATTGCTAGAACATGTCCCCTTTTCCTCCCTCTGTAGGAACTTAAATTGCAGACTGGAGGCACTCTCCTCCTTTCCTGATCTGGTGTTGCTTCTTTCCTGGAGAACCTGAGATGAGATGCTTTCTATTTGCTACTGAGAAATTATAATAGTCTTTGTGCTAGAAAATCATGAATTCTGAAGTGGAGTTAACAGGGATCGTTAAGGGCTTGTGTCTAGAGGCATCTTTCTTTGGAAGCACCAACTTCTTTTAGCTCTATTCCGTGTAAAGGAATGCCTTGCTGCTTGACTCGGAAACCTCAGGCGATCGTGTGCAAAAGCAATCAGCTTTTCCTGATTTCTTGCTAGGGCAAATGTGTTCCTGCAGAGGATCCACGCTAGATCCCTATTCCATCTGTAACTTTTTTACTTTTTCTTTTATCCTGCTAGCCTGTATGAAGCAGTAACGGAATAAATGAGTCAATTCCTGAGTTCAAGCTTTGGAAAACTAAGAGCACTGCAAAGAAAGTAAATTCACTGCCTGAAGACAGTCTCCTTAGTTAAAACATTTGTTTGGTTTAAAATATCTTTTGTGTTTGTTTTTTGGGGAGTGTTATGATTTTTTTGTGTTATACAGACTTTTTAAGGTGAGGTATTGGTTTTTTTATTTGAATGTATCAGGTTGTAAGCAGTCTGCTATAAACCATGGGTAATTAGTTTCAGTGGCTAATTACTTGTGGTTAAAACTGTGCCTCACTTTTAGGTTGAATTTGTTTATTGTGGTTTCCAGCCACTATATTACATTCTGCCTGTACCTACTAGGTCTGAGTTATCTTTTGGAAGAAATCTTACTACCTGCAGCTGTCCTCTCCTAGCCTCATAATGCATTCTGTTGTACAAATCGGACTGATTTGGGGTGTGTTGACCTCAGACAATGCTTGCAACTGTGTTAGGACCTTTTTAGTTTTAGAATCTTAGAATCTGCCTTTCAAAAATTAAAACCCTAGACAAAAAAAAACAACGAAAAACTCGAGTGGTCTCTGTAATGACCTCATTACTGATCACTCTCTATTACTCTAAATTAATAGCCTGCGATACATTCACAGCGAGCTCTCTACACTGAGCTGAGCTCATGCGTGCTGTTCTCAGCTGTGAAGTTGCTGTTTTCTAAAATACAACCAACATTGCACAAGTATGGTGTAAACTTCTTGCTCCTGTCTGTAATGTGTCTAGTCCAGTAGACAAATCAGATCAACGATTTTGGTACCAATCATGAGTTTCAGTTAACAATTAGTGTATTTTCTTGCAGGTAATTGATTCCTTGATAACAACAGTTATATGAGATACCCCTAGAAATATCTTGAACAAATATCTGCTCATCAGCTGTCCGTCATTTAAAACTGATTTTAGCCTTCCCAATATAAGCTAACAGTCTTCTAGAATGTGGAACTGCTTTCTTTTTCTGCCTGACAACACAAATGATCAGACCTGCCCTTGGCTGCCTGAACAGGCTTCCCTGTGGAACCATGAGTCATGGGTCAGATCTCCATTCTTGCTTCAGGACGGTCGATGGCTTGAGTTCAGGGATAGGATGGCTCCTAAGATTGCAGGGTGTAGCTTGTAATAAAAAACTTCATGGGGAGCAGGACTGTGCTGCCTGCATGAAAATGACACAGGCAGATGTGGTTTCTTGGCGGCTAAATTTGGTAATACAAGAGTTCCTACATGGTCCAGTGGTCACCACAAGCTCATTTCTTGTTTTGTATGCAAGTGTGATTCTTTGACCTGCTGTCTCTAAACAGAGTACTACAGGCATACGCGTTCATTAAAGGAAAATGTTCGGCACAGCCAAAGATTCCTGCTGCCTTGGGGGGAAATGGTAGAGAATGAGCTGTCTGCCATAAGTGTTGTGTGGGGCTCACCTCCTGCAGAGAGGGAGTAAGACGCTGCTATGATAAAAACCTAGCCAATACAGGTAACCATTGTGCTGCACCCCTCTCCTTTCTTTAGTCATCACTTAGGACTGGTGTGTATGGGAAGCCTCCTAGCAAAACTGTCAGTCCAATGCTAGCGGTAGAATTCCTGGCGCAGGCATACTTACTTGAGAATAAGCCTTCACAAACCAGATTGTGTTCATATAATTATTTAACTAGAAATAAACTGATATAGCTATTTTCTACTCAAAATTAGTCCTTACACAAAACACAGACAACAATAATGGTTGGTGAGGTTTTTCCTTTGTTTTCTGCATTTTATCTCCACAGATCACCAACATTCCAATTTTGTGAGTTTCTTAGATCAAAGCTCCTGGAGTTCAAATCACTGCAGTCATGAATTCACTGGTAGCTTTTCTAAAGTTAGCACTTGCCCTGCTAAATTACTACGCTTGCTTCTACAACCAGACATTGTGGTTAAATGTTGTTGGCAGTTCATGGAATTCAAATTCTTGAAGCGGATATGGAGGTAAAGAGTAAGTGGGTTTGTCCTGGAACAGTCTTTCGAAGCCTTCAAGGAAAGTGGAGGTAGTGGATTATGCTGAACCAGTTCTGCTGTACTGTCTTTCATATATAAAGATTTGAGGGGTCAGGATCTGTTTGAATGGACCTTGAGAGGAGATGAACCCTTTAGTGTGATAGAAAAGGAAAATAATGATGAGATTGTTGGGGAAGGGTTGGACCTTTTTTCAGGACACAAAGAAGCATATTTTGTTGTTTTGTTTTCTTTAGTACTTTGTGTCCTGGTAGATGTGGATGTTTTCTTGTTTTTCTTTTTAAAAGAAATGCTAAGTCTACACTGGTCTGTCCTTGAGGTAGTAGCTTGTGAATAACTCGATGATTTTGATTTCACAGTCCTTTGTTAAATGGCTTTGGTGGAATGCATTTTGGATGCATTTAAAACAGTGGGTTTTTTCCTCCAGTGATATTGGTCTTTATCTGTAGAACTTCCTAGGACAGACAAGCTGGGTGAGACTTAAATTTCTCATGGTTAAATAAAAAGACAGAAAAAAATCCCTAAAGAACACAATACTGCAAGGCCATGTTTTTCTTTCAGATGACCTGTTCTCAGTAGTTCTACTCGTATTTTTGTAAACTGAGGCCTGTTCTGGATTTTATCTGCTTTTGCTTTGACAGTAGCTATTGTGGAAATTGGTTATGGCTATTCACAGTGTTACTTTGCCGTCAGGGAGGTGAGTGGTCTGGGTTTGATCTCATCCTACCTCTTTGCCTCTGAAATTTTATCGAGTACTAATGATTCTGCAGGAAAATCCGCAGTAGACGGTTTGACTCCTATAAAGAAAATTCTCCTGGGATCACTGTTCTAAAGATGGAATTTGCTTGCATTTTTATTCCTGTTTCATGGAGATGAATAATTCAAAGTGGTTATTGATTGATTTATTTATTTCCTCCCCTCCATTTGTTTTTCATCTCTGGTTTTATCTGAGCTACACCCTTGCAAGAAAGCATGTGCTGCAGTGCTGATCTCATCCTCCAGGAGGGCACAAACCCAGGAGGGAATCGTGCCTAAAACGGACGTCCTACTTGATTGATGTCTGAGGAACACTTGCTTGTTTTGCATCTTTTCTGTTTTTTGACTAGTAAGCCTTAAAGCAGCAAATGGCCGGTAACTGTAATAGCCCAAACATACACACGATTTACTAGCACTAGTTTGGAGGGACTAACATTCTATCTCTTTAAATTTAAAATATGTCTGGAAGAACAGTTCCTGTTCTGTAATCATAGCATATGGTTATTTCTTGTGCTATCTTTGCATGTAGTAGCAACTAGATCCTGTGGCTGTTAGTTTTTCATAGAATTTTTTGCTTATCTTCAGACTTTGATTGTGAGAGAAGCCTCCATACAATGCCAGTCAAATCTGCGTGAACCGGACAGGTTACAGGTTCTGCAGTTTCAAGGGATGTGGGAGAGCTGTTCTGCATTGCTTACAGAGAAATGCCTGCATTTCAACATCTTGGTTTCCAATTCTAAATATCATACTGAGGAGAAAAATGAAGCAAGACTGGTATGGGTTGATAAAAACTGTACCTTCTTTCAAGCAAGTCCTCTACAGTCTTTGACACAGAGTCACATAAACATGGCACTATTTTCAGAGTATTGTCAACTTTCCCAAATGTATTTTGCCTTGGAAATTTTACCTGTGCCACGGCCAATTCTCACTCCTACTCTCCCCAGCCTTCCTTTTGGTTTGTCTGCCAGGCTTAGCTCCCTGCCTTCCATGGCTTCACCTTCACAGTTGCCACTGGTGCTTGTTGCCTGTCTGCTAGGATCCTGTTGTGATTTTGTCAGCCCTGTCCTACCTGTCCTCTCTACAAACCAGCGCGGCATCTGTTACCGGATAACTAACAGGGCGTCTGGTGAATGGTGCCTCTGGACCAACACTCTCCTTCATAGGGATGTTAGCAGCCTTTTTGCCTCTGTTCAGGCCTTGGAGACAGAGTTACAACAGCAAGTTCCCTGGAATCTGACCCTCCTCAGGGCAGCTGGTGCCTTTTAGAAGAGATTACTGGCTGGTTCAGACAAAGAATGTGATCTGAGGCGGTTAAACATGTCTGAAAGAAAAAGATACCCTCTGCAGGAAAAGGAATCTCGCACCATGTTTTGGGTCTTGTAGCTTCTCTTGCATTGCCTCGGTTGCATTTGTTTCTTACTTTCAGTGCTAGACCTGGCTCGTCCCTTCTCCTTCGTTCCGTACGTCTGTCGAGACGTGTGGAAAGCTTTGCTGTGCCTCTGGCTGGAGCAGCCCCGTGGGTGCTAATCGGGTACTAGTGCTGGCAGAGGCTGCTGAGAAGTACAGCCAACCCAAACACTGTGTAGAAGGCACGCGTTCTTCTTCAGGTAGGCATACGCTGCTTATTGGAAACACTTTTGGAGAAATCTTTCCTTGGGCTCAGTGTTATTAGGCAAACACTAGGGTTCGATCCCAGTGTCACTAAGAAGTCACTAGGACTCGATCCTAGTCCCTCCTTCGTCTCTGCGCCTTAAGCCACCCCTTTGGGTGCTCAGGAGCCACGCTGCACTCATGCAGGGGACACGCCGCTCTTCTTACCATGCCCCAGTATTTGCCTCAATCCCTCTTTTCACGTTCCTTCTGGTGTTTTACTGCTGCTCATGTTTGCTCCAGTTTCGCAGCCTTGATTTATAAACCTCTTTATCCTTTCCACTGAGAGTTCTAGACAGGTCATCTTCCGTCGTTTTCCCTAAAGCTTTTGAGCTGCTAAGTTAAATTAGGATCACCATTTTTAAAACCTTATTTTCTGGGACAAGAGACCAGAGTTGCCACAGAAAACTCACAGGGTTCATGAATTTGTTTAAAGTTGGAATTGGAAAAGAGGCTGGTAAAAGGTGCTGACAGTCTCTCTGGACCTGCCTTAGGGATGCTATTAACACACAAGTAAAACCTTACTTGGTGAAGAAAATGATAAAGAACTAAATGGAATGGATGACTGGGGCTATCCACCCATAAACCTGTCAAATACCACAGCAAGTTTAGAGAAGCTAATTCTCAATAGCTGAGATAATCGCTCCTTAGGCCCTGAAGTATCAGAAAGATGCAAAGATTATTCTCAAATTAAGGAAGAAAAGCCTAAATATGTAACTGCATTGGACCTGCGAAGCGGCTGAAAGAATAAAATACTTAAGGGATCAAAGGTTCCTCGAAATAGAAGTATACAAACAACTAACAAGGTGTCAGAAATGGTTATTTAAAAAACAGGGAAACTTGACAAAAGTGGGAAACAAATCTTTAGTCAGAATTTAAGCAACTATACAGAATAAAAAGGTACAAATATCTGTAAATAAGAAAGGAGATGGGGAGTAGGGAAGACTCGTTAAATAGCTGCAGAGAAAGATCCAGAAGTATTCAGCAAAACCAAGTATCCTTTAAAAACATCCTAGTAAAACCTGTAGAAAAGAGTAAAAATTGCTGTACCTAGACAGAAATGAGGATAGCCGAGAGGATTTTAGAAGTGATTTGCCGAAGACTTAAAGAAGTAATCAGTTCTTTCGGTTCATTGAAAGCAATAGCCTGTGGAAGTCAGTAACTGGGTAGTCAAAGAAAAAAAAACTTCCAAGGCAACGGATGCAAACAAATCCTTGCGCTTCTCTGTACAGCATGCTGCGGTGATAGCCTGCTACCTCTGCTCTTGTGATCGCTTCGGCAGTCTTGTGTAATGAGATCTGGCAAGCGCGGGATGCAGACTAACGGAGAGGTGCAGTTCTGTGCATTGAGAACTGCATGCTTTTCATGCAGAGGGGCAGAGAAATAAATACCTGTCCTTCCTAATAAAAGCATATAACTCAGATTAATATCAGGGCTATGGCTGGGTCAGGCCATGGTTGTTCTTTGTTGCAACACTTTTCAGAAGCCAGTACACTGTTCATTAGAATCTGTTCTCATTAAAGCCTTTGGCCTATACTTGTGAAGAAAATCAAGTGTATTTGAGCATAACAGTGGGCGACTTGGAGCTATTGCTCAGAGAAGCATGACCTCTCTAGGCTCAACACCTATTGTAAGCCCTATTCAGTATTACGCTTTAGCTGTGGTTCTTGGAGGTCTCCTATTTCATAAAGACATGCAGCCTTCACTTGTATAAAAATGTTTTGAACATCACGGTAGAGAAAAGCATGGAGACGTGACCCTGCCTGCACCCTAAAATTTGAAAATAACAGAAAAACATTTTAAGAAGTCACTTTTGTTATTTATGCAGGCCTGGGGGAATAGCCAGTCTGTGGCTTCTTAATATTTATGGCCCAGAACATCCCTGCCAGTGTGATGCCTACTCAGGTGTGCAGTGATGAAGTAAGGGTTCACACTGTTAACAGTTTAAATCCATATTTAATTCCATAGCCCAGTCAGAAGGGAACTACACCTAGCATGCTGTTTTTCTCTTGGGCTTGGGTTTTTTTGGTTTTGTTGTGCTGTGGGTTTTTTGTTGGTTTGCGGAGGGGGGGATTGGCTTGTTGTTGTGTGTGGGGTTTGTTTGGGTTTGGTTTTTTTTAATCCTAAGCCTCTGTGTACTCCTGTTCTGTGGTCCTGGTGCCTGGTCTGTGATGGCCCAGAGCTGTCAGGTGAATCTCCTGATTTCCTGAAGGACTGCAGCAATGGACACGTTTGCGATCCTAGCTCTGTAGGTCCCCTGGCTTTAGAAAGTGGGAAGGGGAAACCAGAAGCTCAGTGCCCTCTCTTGAGGAACTGGAAGAGACTTGAAGCTCAGTAAGGGCTTTCCTTGTTAGTGCCCCTTTTCTTCTGCTTTTGACAGCTATTTTCAGGCTTTTTACTAAATGATCATTTGTTGTTTTCTTTAAAAGCTAAAAAGAAGAGGTTATCTGCAGCTGTTATCTGATCACATGAAGGCAGGAGGGCTGCCTCAAAGAACTGCTGTGCAGGAGGCTTTTCAGGCCAGTTATTGAACCGGTGCATGGTAAAGGCAGCAGCTCTTTTAAGAACCTCTTCAGCTTTGACTAAGTGTCTGGCTGGTCAAGCAGCACATATATGCCAAAGAACTGTGCTTTGTGAAAATTGGCATACCTCAGAAGTAATTTTTCTTTGTAAAAACCACTTGCAAAGTACAAAAAGAGGCATTCCTGGCTGCTGGGGCCTGAACACATAACCGGGAGCGGAAAGCGAGAGGTAAATTAGAGACAGCAGATGCATCAACCTTCAGTCATTAATTTCATAGCAGTAACTACTTCTGATGTAAATTCTCAATAGCAATTGGAAGACACTGAATTTTTGACATATACAGAGATTTTGAGGCAAAAGAGAGATAAGAGCATGATATGATATTTTTGAAACAATATTGTTTCCTTATAAAACAAGATCATGGATGGAAGATAACAAATTGGCCTGTTTACTTTGTATAGTAAAAAAGTTTTAATACAGTTAAGGACATCAGACTAGTTCATGCTTAAAAGTGTGCTTGCATGACTATTAACAGGGAGGGATTTTGGAACAATTACTAATAGCAGTAAATGTCCTGATTAGACAGTTATATCAAATCTTATTTTGACGCTTGAAATAGAATATGCTGTATCAATATAAAAAATCAATACAGAAGGAGATCTTGCTGCCCTAAATATCCCGCTAGGGGCTAAATTTGATCACCACTGTGACGGGCGTGGGAAAGGAAAAGGCTGCAGAGCTGTGTGTCGCTGTATGAAGTGTCCTGGTGTGTATGCCCTTCCCTGTGCGGCGGTGGGGAGCTGTGATCCTGAAGTGCTCCGAAAAATCTACTAATGGCAACGCAATTTCCAACACAGACCGCTTCTAGACCGAGGCCATCTAACCCCCTCCCTTCCCTCCTGCACCACGTGCGCCGCTCTCCGGAGCGACACAGACGTGTGTCTCCGTGTTCTAGGTTTATTAGGAAAGACCCGAAAATCCGCAGGCTGGCTGGAATGATGCTGTGGGCCAGGCCCAGCCTGGAGGCTGCCACCTGGGCAGTTCTTAGGCTCAAGTGGGTGATGTTAACTCCAATATTAAGAAGCCTAGTTTATATGCAGCAGTAGTAGCAGATACATCCTCTTGCTTTGTCCTCAGCACTGCTGCAAAGCAGCACCTTTTAGGTAATATCCTTGCTCACCTTGTACATCTTTCAGCTGAAAAAGGGGACCGCATGCTTGTTTTGCAGTCATTCTGCATCCTCGCCCGTTTACTTTGCTCTTTACTTCTGACTCCTCATTCGCTTTGAGTGTGAAAACCTCTCTAGCTTGTGTTGTACTGGTTATAGTGGGATGACAACCACCTATTGTGCTTATAATGATCTCCTCTGTTTCTAAGAATGTTGTGGTGCACAGGGGATGAGAAAATGAGTCTGAAGTGATGATGAGCAGAGGAGGCTGGGAGCACGGATGACAAAGGTAATATATTCATGTTTGGGGGATAGGAGGGGGACAAATATAGCCTGTATACATAGGCAAAAAAAAGAAAAAAGGCCATGAGGGGGGAGCCAGCCCACTTCTCTTGTGCAGGGATAGTAGTGTAGAGGGAGTGCACTACAATAGACTTCCTCTTCTGTGATTTCATGGAAATCAGTAAGCTTTTGCTGACTGGTGGCTAAAACGTGGTCTAAAGCTAGACTGAATATGCTATTCCACAGCTGTTATATTAAGGATCAACGTAAATGTCTTCAGGATACCAAAAGAAAAAACCTGGAGCATGGGACACTTTTAAAAAGGACTGGGAAGGACCTGGGGACCACTAAGATTAGTGTTATACTGGTGTTCTGAGTGAAGAGATGGATACTGGCAGATGTTACCCTGATGTTCTTTATCACAGTCACAAGCAACATGCCCTGGATCTGTGTGGGGCCTGTGCTGTTCAATGCATTCATAAATGATTTGGAGTATACTGACAATGCTGAAATAACAGAGCTGGCTGCTGATGTGAAGTTATTGATGGTCACTACATCAAGGGCTCTAAAGAGCAGCAGCAATCTCAATGCTTAGCTACAGTCAAAAAGCAAATGGAACATTATTAGGAATTAGAACAGTAGAAGACACTATAGAAAACATTATTATGCCCTTATGTTGGAGTATAGCGCGCTCAGTTCTTGAATGTGTTGTGCAGTTCTGGTCCATCTCCCTCTTTCCCTGTCTCAGAAAGAACATTGTAACATCAGAAAGTGATAGGGATCAACCAAATTAAAAAAAAAAAAACAAACAACCTAGCAGTTCTCACCTTACAGAAAAGGCAGTGCAAGAGCAATGTGACAGATATGAGAATACAAATGCTCTAGTGAAGGTTGATGGGAAATGATTCTTCTCATAACCTAAGAATTAGGGAATATCAAATGAAATCACTAAGCCGAAGTTACAAACCAAATATACAAGAGGAAGTAATCTTTACACATCATATATCATTAAGCAATTGCCACAGAGCTTGAAAGTATACATAGCTTCAGAAAGCAACAGAGAAACTCGTGAATTTTCTGCATAAAGATGCAGAAACAATCTTTGTTGGTGAGTGAGGGCATCTGCCAGGAGCTGAGAGGTGTGATTGGAGGTATATCAATCTGTCACGTATTTTGTGCTCTTTCCCTAGCTGTCCACTCGTGGCTGTGGGCTAGATGGGCTCCTGGCCTGACCCAGTGTTCCCATTCTAAAGTTCTTAAGGATTACAGGTCATGAGAAGGCTTTTTGAGGCCAAACTTTGTCAGGTGAGGGAGTAGGGATGCACAGGTATGCTATGGAATGGGCTTTTCTGCATCTTCTCCACTCTTTACAGGCAGGAATAAAGAATACATGGAGGTGCGGTGGGCTGTGTTGTGACTGCTGTCCCAACAGTTCTAGTTAAAACTATCAAACCAAATTGACTGAAATGATCGATCATTACCTTACAACTAACAGAACTAGTTATGGCAGCACCAAGAAGCAGCATGAAACAGCCTAGGACAGCGAGCAGGCTTGCTTCTGCTCTTTGAGGCAAACGTTTCACGGAAGTAAAACTTTAATTCTTCCGTTCCATGTGATTGACTGCAGGGTGGGGAGCTGAGCCTTTCTGCAGCCAAAGATGGGACACTCCCAGTCCAATCTAAGCAGTGATTTACTTTTCCACATCCCTATGATCATTTGTTTCCCAGTCCCAGCTACTGCCAGAATCCATGAATTCCATGATGACAAGACTTTGCTCAAGTCACATGTAGTGCTCCATAGATACTGGACTGAATGTTGAGATCCCAGTGTCAATGGGTGGCTGTAGCCATTCGACCGTGGCCCCTTCTTCAGCACATATAGAACTGTTCTTCATTGAAATCCCAGCACTGACATAAATCCAAAGGAGCTTTTACCTTCAGGTAGTCTTTGTAGTTTCCAGTAGACTCAATGCATTAGTTCCTGAATTAAACAAATGTAAATCCATACATTTTCATTCCATATTACATAGTACACATTTCAAAAAAACCTTTCACTTTCCACCAAAACAGAAAAAGGGTCAGCTCTGCTCAGTTAATATCATCTCTCTCTTCTTTCAAAGAAGACAGCAGGAACTTGTACTGCTTTTCGGAACCCAGGCTTTTTCACCCAAAAAAGCTGGCTTCAGACTGAGCCCTCACTTTCTTTCCAAAGATGAAATCCTTTTAAGTATCTCAGTTGAGAATCGTGCTTGAAGGTGTTGGCCGTTACCTGTGTGTGTTCATACTGGCGACCAGAAGCGGCTGCCGCGCTGGAAGGCCGGCCTTGCTGCCGGTCTTTCAGAGAACATTCCAACACCTTGTCCCAGGGTTTCGCAGTCCGATGGTGTTTATTAAAGAGAAGCGCTCGATCACTTCATTGCAGTCGTAGCTGTGTTCCTGTGGCTGGGAGGTTATGCTGTACTGATGATTCTGGCGACTCGAGAACTGTGTCCCTTACCGTCTGTTAGCTGTCTGATTTGACTGTCAAGTGAGGGGTTGGTGCGGATCTACAGAGCCGCTGCCGGCAGTGACTTTTGTGTCGGCGGTGAAAGCGGAATCCAGAAGGCTCTGCTCTCTCCCAGTGCTCCCAGAGGCTCCAGCCCACGGGGAGTGGTTCCCAGCGCTGCAGCAGACTAACTGGCATCATCAGGTAGCTGGTGTTATTGCCTGGGTGTCAGAACTGCCAAGCAGAAGCCGGGGATGTGACAGATGCAATGGAGCAGTTCAGCAGCTCCCATAGTATGGAACTACTTTTTCAATAGTTTGTCCCTTGAGAATTTTTTAATCTTTGGTCTTTTTAAATAAGGTGTTAAGATGAGGATGTGTTACCTGTTTGAAATATACAGAGACTGAAGGTGTTTGATGCCAATGCATTAATTTTTCCGAGGTTCACAGATATTTGCCACTGACTGGCATAATCTGAAAACTACAGAAGAGAAGGTACTAATTTTTTTTAAAAAACTCATCAAAATTCTGTGATATTTTTATTCCTGAGCATTCCATTGTCTCTCTCAGCCCTTGGAAGATCACTGAGAGGGAGACTTGCTGTAGGGCAGGCAGGACACCTCCAGTTAATTCTGGAATGTAGAAGTGAGGCGAGCAGGGCACTGGTAGTGGTTTCAGTGCTTGCTATGAAGAAAGGTTGCTATTGGCAACTCGTATGCCATGGAGAAATCTCTGTACTCCGAGGCTGGACTGACAGGCCTACGCCCAGCAGAGCGGGAACGAGGAAGATGCTTCTCTGTCAAGTGCCTTGGAGGTCAAATGCGCCAGCCGCTGCTGCTGGTTATGAAATGAGCTGCAAGGTTCTTGGAAAATGATTCAAACGTTTATCTGAAAGCAGTGCTGGAAATAGGTCTCCAGAGGCCAGGTTGCTGGTGTTCCTGCACCGCTCGTTCAAGTTCTGTTGTCTGTTCAGTGGGACCCGAGATCATCATTGACACATCCCTGTTCAGCAGCAGCCAGACACTGGGTACGTGATACCGGGCACAACTGTCCCCAGCCCGGCCGCCGATGCTGTGCCTGGTGCTGCACGTTGCGTTGCTTTACCTGGAGGAGCTGCTCTGCAGCTGGAGCCAGGGGTGAGGCTCCAGTTTAACTTAAACCAGAGCCCCCCTCGGATGAGATGGGAGGGGCGCTCCTGCGGGGAGCCGCCTGACTCTGGGGTGTTGGGAAAAAATGTTCCGATGCGCGGGAAGCCGTGCGTTTGCGGGAGTTTGCCCGGTTCCGCCTATTCTGGAGCGCTGGCCAGAGTCCTGGTGCTGCCCGGGCTGCGTCGGCATCGCGGGGGTGCCGGGCGGTGCTGGGGGCCGGCGGGCGGTGCCGGGCGGTGCCGGGGCCCCCGCAGCCCGGGCGCTGGCAGCCCGCAGCCCGCAGAGGGTTAAGGCCGCGCTGCGGGGGGGCGGCGGGGGGCGGCGGCTCCTCCCTCCGCCGCCGCAGCAGCTGCGCCGCAGCCCGGGCTGTGCCGGGGCATCCGCGGCTCCGCAGGCGCCCCCGGAACGGCTGCTGCTCCGCGGGCCGCGACCCCAGGACGCGATGGTACGTGCCCCTTCCTTTCCTACCCCGTCAGCCCGACCCGGAGGCCGCCGGGCTTCCAGGGGGCAGCGGGGGGCGTTGGCGGCGGCAGCAGCGAGGAGCCCCGAGCGCTGCTCGGGCGGGGCGGGTGCGGGGCCGGGCGAGCCGGCGCCGGCTTTGTTCCGGCTCCGGTGCCGATCGCGGCTCCGAAGGAGGCCGGGCCGCCCGGGGGAGGCGGCCGCAGGCGCGGGTACCGCTCGGGCGGACCCGGCCCGGCCGGGCTCTGCGCCCTGCCCCGCCTCGGCCCGGGCGCTGCCGGCTCTGCCCGCCCTTGCGGAGGGGCAGGGCGGGAGGCTTTGCGGAGCCGTCTGTGGCAGGGCGGCTTGCTTGCCTTGGGGTTTGATGCTGTTGGAGTAGGGGGGCGGCTGGTTGCGGGGGAGGACTAGTGACAAGAGGGAAAGGTGGCTGCAGATGGAGCTTATTTTTTTTATGATCTATGTGCGGACCTCGCCCCTTCTCAGCTGCTTGTGTCCTGAGTATAGCAACAGAAACCGAATTCCCTAGCTGCTCAGCTGTTTACTGCACTTGTGTGGTTAGCTCAAACGCAGAGAAGGATGTGTGAAGGTGGGTCTAGGGAAGAATCTGGAGAAGATATTCTGCCTGTCAGGGACTTAAGGAGTCCTGCAGCATTACCGTTTATCCCAGTCTGGTCCCTCCTGAAGATGCTGTGCTGCTGGCGAAGGGAGGAGGTGGCACAAGGCATCACGGACACTCCCTTTGGGCAAGGCTTGGTGAAAGCCAGTATTAATGTCTGTATCACTGTTCAGCTCAGTGCTGATGCTGGAATGAGGCTAATGCCAGTCGGGAGGGGGGAGGGCTGTTAAGGTGGACTGTCAGGCTGCTGATGAGATGGAAGAGAGATACAGGGCCCCTTTCGCCATCTCTCTTTCCTTTGGTGCTGCACACCCACACATGAGTAGTCTTGAAGTAGCTGAAGTCTGGCTTCGAGCTGCTCAACACTACTTTCTTCCACTACAGGAAGCCAAAAAGCATCAAATGCGTCCAGTTAGTGGGGGAGGAAAAAGGGAAGGTTCTTGCAAAATGGGAGCGATGCAGCCTTTCTAGGGCAGCAGAGGAGAGGAGATGTGGCCAGGCTTGGGGCTGATTTTCATTCTAGAAGGCTATAGGGAGGGATTTTGTGCTTTAGAAATGAGAACAGCGAAGTGCTTTCTTTTTCCTAGCAGCAGTCCTTTGTCATCCCCTAACCCTGCTGTATTTCCCATGTAGCACAGAGGCATAAGGGGCCAGCTTCTCCCTTTATGATGAGCTCTCCTGCCTCACCGGTGGTACAGTGTGACGGTGACACCTTTGCAGTCCGCAGACACACGGGGTCCCATTTTCATAGGGTATCTTTGGCATCCTTTAGTGTTGCCACCAGCAAACATCTTGTTAAAAGTGTTAAATCCTCTGTACGCTAATGCTAAAATGTGTTCAAGTATTTCAAAATAGGGCCTTTTATCTCCAGGGTCCAGAGCTAGAGGAGCAGGGTTTGGCACGTTGCACAGACTGGGGTACGTGACCACAAATATCTGTCAGACGCTGCTGTTTTGGGTAAGAGGGAGAAGGAGGAGAGGCAAAGCTCATTGACCAGGGAGGGAGCAATGAGAAGAAGTCAGTAGTGATGCCAACAAAAGCTTTCTTAATAGAGAAGAGAGGGGGCTGAGAGCGATCAGACTGGGACCGTCAGTGCTGTAGGGAGGGGAAAAAGGAGGGAGCTGGACACATTTATCACAGTGAGCCTGGAGGGGAGGAGCGTGGCTGCTGCACACTCGCACACGCAGAAACACACGCGCGCACACACACACTGCGGCAAATTCTGCAGCTGGTGCCTGCTGGCTTATGACTGCAGAAAAAACAAGCCCCGGTTTAAACTCTCTGATCTCAGAGGCGAGGCTGTTTCTATTCCAAGTAGCTCTGGTTGCACTGTGAAAAGCCCTGCAGGCTGGGCACTGTTCCAGAATGACAGGGATTCCTCTTTCTTCTGATGGGGCAGAGGGCCTTTTGCTGCGTCAGGTCAGTACCCTCCCTGTCTCCTTGATGGCTCCATACTGGCTGGCTGCATCCGGACTGCATGTCTGTCCTGACACTTTCTCCAGCAAGCAGCTATCATATACCGGCCGGGAACCCGTTTTTTCCTCCCCTCCTCTCCTCTCCTGCAATCTGACAAGGCCAGGCTGTCAGATCCTCCGCCCTGCTCCCATTCTGCAGACAGAGAGATGCGTAGCTTTGCGGTAGTTTCTTTCCTGATAAACAATCCATGTCTTGTCGCGTCTTTTTGCCACTCTTCCTCATGTCTGTGTTGTTGGCATACCCGAGTCGTGTCCTCAGCAGGTATGGTGGTAAATGGATGATGGACTTGAGCGCAGGAATATGGTAAGCAATGGCCAGCAGAGGCTCTCTTTGGTGGAAGCAAGGAAGCCGTGGGTACATGAACAAGCGGTGCAGTGTGTCTCAGTTGAAGGAGCGTGGCTGGACGCCAGAGTAAGGGTGGAAGAGGGGGTCCTCAGCATGAGCTTCTGTGGGACGTGGTCTTGTGCTCTTTGTACGTGTTTATACCCAGACCGTCCTAGTAACTCCTGGGATGGCTGCATCTCACAAAAGAAGAAGAAACTGAGAGCCAAGTAAGGATCCAGTGATATACCTTTGTGACAGGTGTCTGCGTATAGAGATCCTAGCGGGTGCTGCTTCTGGCCGAGTGTGCTCTGTGCGTTGTCACAGGCTTCCACTGCTAATTGATGGGGAGAAGAGAGGGACCTCTGGGCCCTTGAAAAGGATGCTGTGGGAGGCCAAAGAAGATGAGATTGTCTGGTGGCGTCCAGGGACCCGACAGTAGCAGCTAGCTCAAAGTGAAGGGTGTGTCTGCTAGCCTGTGAAGCCTTCATTAGGCAAAAGTACCTGGGGAAGAAGGGGAGGTGATAGAGACTATCCGTCAGCCCAGTAACTGCGTATGGGAGGAAAGAGTAAGTTATGTGTAAATGAATGCTTAGGAATTATTCTGGGAAGAATTTACTGAGATGGAAAAAGAGGATTTATTTTTATTTCCTCTCAAAAATCCTGAATTAGCTACCAGACCATGTCTTTCTGGGCTCCAGCACAAGCCTTGTAGCTGTTGACAAGAAAGACTAGAGAAAGTATTGAGCTACTTTGGTTCTAACTTCTCAGTTTGTAGTAGTTTTTTCTGCATCCCCTTAGAGGTGCTTGGTTGAGCAGTATGAATTCCTCTTACAAATACACATGCTTTGTTTTTGTCTGGAGTAAATGCTTTCCCTTCTGGTAAAGCATTAAAAGTAGTAAGTTTCTACCAGTTTTGTGAAAACCAGTGAGGCAGTAGAGGAGAGCGATCCCAGTCGGTGCCGTCACTGAGACAGCACATGTTCTGTTTGGCCTGCCATCGGGCAGCCACTGCTTGGCACCAGCCGTCAGACAGGGCCCTTCGGTCTCCGAGCGTGCTGCCGCTCGACCCGTTGGTAGTCATGACTCGTGACGGGGACTGAGGATATTGCAGTGGACTGCAGGGAGCGTGGAGGGAGCCAGGAGTATCGCAGTGGGACAGCGCAGGGCGGACACCAAAGAGCCGTCTTCGTTAGTTCCGTGCCTTACTGTGCCTAAGCTCTGGGGCTTGTTTTTACCTTTGCTTCGCACTAAAGAAATGGAGATAAATTTCTACATGTGCTGACTGGTGACTATAGATCAGTTCTCCTCTCGCGCCTTCCTCTCCAGGATCTCAAAAGTTAGTGCTAATGGAACAGTTAGTTGTGTGTCCAGCTCTTCAGGAATTCTCTGTCCTTCCGAGGCTTTATTCACAAATGAACTTGAGCATTGGTGTCCTTGGCCAGCAGGTTCTTAGTTCTCCTGAGACAGACCTTCCAGTCTTGCTGGACCAATCTCTCAAATGTATGGAATAGTACAGGGTTGGATTTTTTTTTAATGGGAAATGCAATTTTGATTCACTTCTACCTTTCTGAAAAGCATCATCATCCCAGTTTCTGTGTTTTGAAAGAAATGAGCGAGCCCTTTCTTTGCTTTTGAAAGTGAAGGCTTGGATATTTCTCTAAGAGGACGAAGGCTGAGAATCTCAAATGGAAGGAGGCATGTAAGTCACAGAGGGGACAGGATTTAATATGCATGTCTGCTATCAGTATGTCCTACTGAATAGCTCGTGTGTCTCTTTGCACATATTATCGTCTTTTATGAGCCTTCTTATGAAGCACCAAAGTCTCTGGCAGTTTGCTAGAACATACCTCAGGGCCCTGGGTTCGCAGTTCAGCCAGGTACGTAAGATTCTCTGTGTCTCTGGCATTCTGCAAAACAAGAAATCTTGTGTAAACTTGTACTAATTTGAGATCCTGGAGAAGAAGGTGCAACAGGAGAACTCATCTATAGTCACCAGTCGGGCACATGGAAATCTATCTCCTTGTCTTTGGTGTGAAGCAAAGGTGAAAACAAATCACAGAGCGTAGGCACAGCAAGACAGTTTCAGACCCCTCCCATGCGAAAGGCTGAGCCTCTTCTGACTCCCGAGTCGGCTAAATGCCTCAGGCAGCAGCGGCTTAATAAATGGTTGTTATTGAATGTGTTCAGAGAATACCCAACCTGAAACTCTTGAAGCTGTTTTGAGGTTGGAAAGGAGAGTCCATTCCTGCCTCTGGGATAGTGGCCATGGTAAGAAAATAGAAATACCAGCTGGCAGGACATAAGCAGCACAAGCTATAGCCTTAGCTCTCACCTGGAGACTGGTCCAGAAGCTGCAGGGTACTACTGCATGGGTGGGCTGGCATTTGCTAGCTCTGCTTTTCATGTGTTTTGGTAGTCTTGAGAAAAATCCTTTTGGTTGTTTCCAGTGGAAAGACGAAGGCTGTAAAAGCTTAGTGCTGTTTTTCACAACATGCTATAGCTGCAAATAGATTGTGCTAAGAAAGCATGGCAGCATAACTGGCAAGTCTGGATCGTTTGTTCCCTCTATTGACTTTCAAGTTAGGAGATTAAGTTAATTGCTTTTGCACTTGCTGTAGCTAACCTTTATTTCACTGAGATCCAACCGTGCCACTCTCTATTAAGCTCCAGTGCCAAATTCTTAAATAATTAAGGAGAAAACTGGAAGGAAACGGCCATTAGTCTCTCTCTCGAATGGTGCCTGAGGAATGTCAGTCTGTCCTCAGGCACTCAAGGTGCTAATAGCTGTCTTAGAGGAGAAGTGGGCAAGAAGCCAGCGATTTACCTTCTGGTTGACTAGATTTATGTTTCGAAAAGCTTCCTAAAATGGTTTAAGAGGGGTCGGTTGCAGCAGTTGGACAGGAATGCAAACACTGCCCAGGCCATACAAGAAGTAAATGGTGTCAAACAAATACGACTCCTTTCCACGGCAGGAAAACATCGGATAGGGTGGTGCTCTGTGGCTTTGATCTGTGTGGCATCTTTTTGCAGAACTAGCTTGCAGGCTGGTAGGTATGAGCGCAGTATGTGTTTTGTCCCAGTTCCTAGCTGCTAGATGTGCATGGGAGTTCTGGTTGTTACGGGGTTTCTTTCTTGCTCTTGGTCCATATTCAAAGGCAAAGACAAGGAAGAGGGAGGTGTGGGGGCATGGGAGGGTTCTGTGCCTGCATGGCTCTGAGGGAGCTGAACAAGTGAGAGGCCCTGAGACAAAAGCGTTTGTGGTGGTGGAGGCCTCTTCTAGTCCCTTTTATCCTCCCGAGTCAGTAGGTTCAGTCCCTGATTCCACTGCGTAATCTGTGAGCTGAAAGAGACCTGGCTCGACTGGGCAGCATCAAGAAGTAGGGGCTCCTGTTATGGAGCGAGACTTCAGTGAGCTCAGTGCAAGGCAGCCTGGTGAGCGGCGGTGGCCGAGCTGACTTGTCACCAGTACTGAGAGAAGAAGATGTCCCTGCCCTGCTAGAAACCTCCTTGGCTTCTCCCAAATGCCTCTCTTTTCAATGCTGAACAGACAAGGCCTGCATTTGCTAGCAGAAGGGACAGGAGGCCTTGAAGCTCTGCACTTTGAAATAATTTTCTATATCCCATTCATTGTCACTGTACTCCATGCTGTAAATCAAATCCCAGGAATCCAGACCATGCAGAGAATCTTACCCAGTGGCAACTACATCGAAGAGTGCAAAGTCAAAACGCAGCAAAGACAGACCTTGGCAGAGGACAGCTGCTTTTCCTCAAGGGCTGGCAGAATACGGTCCTTCTGTGCTTTACACCCCAGCCACACAGAGTCCACAGCTGATTTAATAGCTGTGTCTTAAACGGAGATGACATTCAGCAGGTCATCTTCAAAACAAGCCGGTGAGAGGGAAGAGAAGCTACTTAGAATGAGACTGTTAACAGTAGGGAATAAGGAGGAGGTCTGAGGAGTCTAAACAGATGATGGAAATCAGAGGCAGGAGCCTCTTGCCAGAAATTTGGCATCTCAATAAGCAAACAGGAGGAAATCTCAGAATTATTTCCTTATTTGTGACAGCCATCCCCTGCTTGATACAACTAAGTTCTCTCTGCTATACTCATTTCATATTGATCAGTTGTCAAAAAAAAAAATCAGAGACCTAGGACAGATCATGAGCTGTATCTCCAAGTCAGTCAGAATCAGCATTACCCAGATACTTCAAAACTAGGAGAAATGTGCAGTTTTCTTGAATCTCTGCTATGTTCTGGTTGTAAGAACATGTATCCCGTGATGCATATTCTTATTAAAATTAAGAAATCAGAAGCTGTCCGGCTCTGCGACTTACAGGAGCGTTCAGCCCTGGAATCTGGAACAGGGCATCTGCCTCAGTGCCAACGGGAACAGTTTTGTGGGAGCCTCTGTTCGGGGGCTGGCAGCAAATCGCAGCTGAAGTCCCGCTTACAAGGAAAACATGAAACATTCATTTCCAAAGGGACCATCTGTAAGTCTGCCAGGGGTTGGTGGAGTGAGGGCACCAGGGAAGGGGGTATCTTCAGTGTTCTTGGTTCACCATACACGGTGTCACAGCGAAAGCGTGCAAGGCTGGCTTGAGTCAGCAAAGCTGCTGAAGGGAACAGGATCTCTCGTGACCGATTCCGCACCTGGCAAACTAGATAGCAGCGCTCCTCTTATCCGTTAACGTAGCTCAGTGGTGGTGTAACTTCCAGTTGAGGGGCATTTAATGAACAGTTAGGAACAGTAACTTCTGGAAATAGATACAGCTGTTTCCAAAGTGAACATCTGTGTCTTCAATTAGTGGTTCTAAAATGGCTGAGCTATCAAATTGCTCTTTAGCATAAAAGTGAGACAGTATGTGCAATTAGGAAGCAATGAGATGGTTGCTATGGTTGGCACAGTATAGAAATAGAAGTTGCCTGGGAGAGGAGCTGTAGATGGCATGAAAATATCACAGGGAGGAGGGAAGATAGGAAGACACAGGCAAATGGTTAGGAGAGGAGTAGCTCCTGGGATGTGGCAAGTGCCCACAACCTCCCATACCTTAAAGAATATTTCACCTCCTTCTCTTGCCCTGCTGCTGCTTCACCTTTGTAGTAATTCCCCAGGAGGTGGTCAGTCATTTTGCAGAGCCTGTTCTTACCTTAAAGCGTGATCAGTTCTCCTGACATGCAGTAACAGGATGGTAAGGTAAGCTATTAAATATCCCCAGCTAGATCCACAAAAGGAGACCTGAACGTGCCTTCAGACACCTCAGCCCTCTCCATCCTGACAGACTCGGCAATGGTTCTGGAAGCCAGACCTTGTTCTTCACCCCAGACCATCCTGTGCCCCTCCTGCTTTGTGTAGGCCTCCACACCGCACGTTACTGGTTTTGACAGTAATTCGTTTAATCTGTTGTGCTTTCCCTTATTCTTTAAAATCTGTTGCTGTCTGGTCCTCCCAGAGATAGTCGTCTTTTGACCCAAATGACTGGTTACTGCTGTGTTTTTCCGTTCTCTGTCCTGCCTAGTGTGGTTCTCAGTTAATGTCACTCTTTGACTCCGTTCCTGTTGAGAAACTTCTCTCCTTCTTGGAGTTACCTTGCTGGTGCTGTCCTCCTTTCTACCTTTTTACACCAAGTTCTCTACTTGCAGAGTTCTGCAGCTTTTAAGGCTTTTTCTCTGCCGCTGAGCTGTTCTACAGTTAGTGCCTATTCTGTCCCAAATCAGCTGCTCTCTTCTTTCCTGAGCTTAGCACGTCACGGCTCCTTTTACCCTGAGAGGGTTAGGTTTTCCCGGTGCTTCCGAAAGCGTACCTGTGACCAGTTGTCCTGTTTGTCCTCCTGAAGACAACTGGGTAGACGCCCTGGTTGGAAGCTCCCTCTCTGAAGCCCGTGAAGGAGCACAGGCTGCGTCACCGGCTCTGCTCTGGCTCACCTGATGCTCTTGCACGTGCTGCATCCTTCTCCGCCCAGTCCCCCGGGTGCTGTGCTGCCAAGGCTCCCGTCAGGCTTGGGTGCGATGCCTGTCGCCTGTACAGACCCGCGCATCAGGGAACGCTTGAACGGGGGGTCTTAGTGCATATGGTGGTGTATTCCTGAGTGGGTGCTCTTCTACCCTCTACCAGCTTCAGTCTAACTGGAATATGGGTAATAGTGGTAAATATACCATGTGTACCCAAAGTTCCCATCGATCTGTGGCTGGGGTGTTAACCTTCCCTTACAGGGACTCAGTGCTTTGCTACAGCGTCTTGCCTCTCAATTTTCAGCTGATTTTCATATTCCCACTAAAAATATATTTTCCCTTTGCTAGTACACAGTAATTTTTCTTTAGCTAAGAGAAAATCGCTAAAGAAAAGCTCTAAGGAGGTAGATGTTTAGATTTAGCCATTGATAAATAAACAGATCCTTATTTATCTATTTCTGCAGAGTGTTTGAAGACCTAAAAATAGAAAGTATATGAAAGAAATCTTTACTGTAGACTTTTTCAGACCATGAGAGACAGAACACTTGCTGGTGGACCACAAAGCACTGTCTGAAGCCAATTCCTCATCATTCTCAGCTGTTGAATCACAGTAGAAAGCTAAAACTACAGCACTTTCCTAATAATGTTTTTATTATAATAAGTAATTACTGTAGCTGTCACATGTTGTGAATACGAGGGAGGGTGGGGACAGCCCTTTCAGCTGTGGTCACCAGTGAGCTGGCTGTGCCCTTTGCTCTGCTCATCTCTGGAAAAGAAGCAAAGAGCTGGATGTGCCCAGAGTTGCTGGGATCGCTGCATCTCTGCAGGCGCCTGAACCCAACAGTTCGGCACCAGTTTGCACTGCAGGCTCCCACCTAGCACTCAAAATATCCCTTAGTCCTTTCTGGGCAGTTTACACCAAGCTCCAGCTGGAGTCCTCACCTGGTGTTTCTCCACTTACCGTGCCTGAAAGTCCCATCTCATCTGACACGATGCTACCATGAAAAGGTAAGGAGCAATAGAGTGGGAAATGTCCTGTCGTTCTGGTAAACACATCCAAGTGCATCCACTGGGGTGTAGAGATCCTCTTTGAATTCCTGAGCTGGAACCAACACACAGATTTAGGACTGCACCGAAGCAACGATGCCTCCCTAACCCCAGGGCGCTGCCAGTCCAAGGGCGGTCTTTGTGTCCCCTGTTGAGATAGCTGTGGCTTGCATAATTAACTAATTATTCCTTAGAGCCACTGGGGGAGGGAGCAAAGACACTCGCTATACAGCCTGGTGTTTGGGACGCAGATGTGTGAAGATCCCATTCACGTCTCTGTGCTAGTGTGTGTTTCAGCTGTACACAAAAGAGACGAGCTTCAGCCGGAGGGATTGGGAGCAATCCTGCCCTGTCTCCGGCAGGGAGGGAGTTAGAGGCCACCCAGCTCCAGAGAACGTGCCGAGGAGCAGGGCCACTGTGCCACCTTGTTTCGGGTTCTCTGTCGTCCTCTGAGAAGACGGCGGCTGGATGTAGGCCTCCAGCTTTCCACCCAGACTGCAAGGCAGGAGCTGCAGGTGAGGATCTCTCGTCTTAGGAGTGCAGAAGTGATGGCGCGGTGTCGGGGCCCCGTTTCTGGGTCTCGGTGGCTGCCTCTGCAGCTGCGCAGCCGTCGGCGCCTGTGGAGTCCCCACCAGGGGCTGGGCGCCCTGCGGGAGCCTCGGCCCAGGGTGGCGAGGGCTGGGGCAGCCAGCAGCAGAGCATCCCGCATCCCGGGAGAGCTGCTCTGAAATACCCTCTTCCAGTTCCCTTAATGCTCCTGTAAGGCAGACCAGGATTGGGATGCAAACAGCACCTTGGTCGTAGGCATGGATGATAACAAATTGGAAGGTGTTTCGAACAGTCAAGACGAAGGAAAAAAATAATCCTAAGAGCCCAGAGAGCAAAATGGTCATGGCAAGAAAGAACAAAGAGATTTAAACTGAGGAAGTGCAGTGACCTTATCATATCGTCTCAATCAAAACATATGCTGAACCCAACACAGCCATTGCTGTCTGAAAAAAAAAAAAAAAGAACTGGGAGCCTGGGATTCTGTGTACATAAAAAAATAGAGTATCCTGAAAAGAATTTTCTTAAAGTTTTTGGGGAGAAGAAAGAGAAGTAAAAATAATTGATGGATTGCTGCAAGTTTAAGAAAAAATCTTTAATTGCTTTTATCAATAATTTTAGCTGTTATTTCACTCTAACAAAGTTGTTCTGTTGTAATCCAGAAACCTTAATATTTTGCTTTGAAATAAAAATGTTTTTTTTAAGGACAGTTTGTTAGTAAAACAATTTACTGTTGCAGCCAACACGAGCACTACAGCAGCTTTGGAATCTAATTTACAGCCTGTGGAAAGTAGTTGAGACTGTGGGTCATCCTCGCTCTCTGGAGCCTGAAGAAATGGCCAGGCTGCTTTCCTTCTGTCTGGGCGATGCCGTTCAGAGGTGGGCTGTAACCGGGAATGGGATGGTGGCGGTCTCCTACACGGCTGAGCTCCCAGAAGCAGCCAGCTGCTTCCCTCGGCCAGGGCAGAGGCTGATGCTAGCACATTCTAGGCTCCCGTTTGGCCTTTAAAGGTCAAGCCAGAGTGAGACAGAGCCGTTTGCTTTCCGTGCTGCGTTTGTGGCAGCGGCAGCTACTGCTGCTTGCACGGGGCCAGGCCCTGTACAGGTGCTCTGCTGAAGGCAGCTGCCTCCCTCTGCCAACAGAAGGAAATGACAGTTTTCTTTAAAAATGAATTTGCCCAGAATCTTTCCTTTCTAGAACCCACCACAAATGCCCACGCACTGTTCAGAATCTCTTCAGCCCACCCCTCTGTGGAGGGGGTTCTTTTAAAATTTTATTTTATTTAAATGTGTTGAGGACTCTCCTCTTGAATGGTTTCAGCACACAGACAGCAGGAAGGCTGTGTGCAAACTTCCGTCATCCCGCTCCGTAGCAGGTTCAGTTCATGCTGCTGGTGCTGTGGTTGCCCATAGATTGCCCACGCTTCTGCCCACAGCTATGAAATCGCCTAAGCGTGTCTCAAGGGTTGCTACTTCCCTCTGACCCGTTGTAACAGCTCAGGGCTGTTACTCCCGCACTATGGCAAGGATGCCCAGGTACAGAGAAGCTGGGAGATGTTTCTGAGATGCACAAGTCTGAAGGTAAAGAGGAGCTGAATGGTAAATTCGCAGTTGCTGGCTTGTGTACTGCCAAAGCGATCTTTGTGTTTATTTTTTAATTCCTGAGCCCATCTGACTAGCTGGCAGAGCTTCCAGATCTCCACCAGCCAGAGCTGGTCCTACCAGCTGTACGCTGTTCAGTTTGCATGCTGGAGGAAGGAGCTTCAGCCGCTGCGTGCCCTTCAGGTGCCAGGTGTAGGACATTGCTTCCAGCAGGAGTCCGTTCACTCCTCTCCCTCGCTGCTAGACAACACGGGGCTTCCTTGGCCTTGCGGAGCGGTGGGTCCGTATTGCAGCAGGAGATGGGAAGGTGTGTTTGCACGGGCGGGATAAGAGGCAGGACCCTGCTCAGCATTCGGTGCAGGACCCTTCCTGCCTTTGCCCTGGTCTTTGTGATCTCTCTCCCAAGGAGCTGTAGCTTGCTGTACTTGGTACAGCCCTGGAGCGTTTGTGAATGAATGCATTGTTTCATTTTCTCTGAATGGACACCATTTGGGGCTGGATCCTTTTTCTCCCATTGGCACTGAAGAAGCTGCAGTTGGAGACTTCACAGCCTCAGAATGAAAGAGTCAGTTACTATCTCAGCGTTATGATGTCATTTCAGAATGAAGGAAATGGCAGTCTTTCAGCTTGCACTAGCTCATGTTAATTAGGCAAATATATGCACTGAGAACCCTCACGCACGGTGTGACTGTCTTCAGAGGTGGACTTTTTTCAATAGAGCATCAGGAAGACCATGTAATACAAGGCTCAGCTCTTTGCTGAAGTGTAGCGAAAGGTACTGAACCATAGCGATATCTAGGATCTTCTTGTAAGAAGACTTTTCAGAAGTGCCAGCCTGAAGAGGTATGTTCATAACATCAGGTAAGAGATCAGAACGTTAGGAAGAGTCGGTTTTTAATCACTGTGACTTGTGT